>JAAQRG010277408.1:0-13164 GCA_011634625.1 Babylonia areolata | reverse complement strand
CTGTTTTTTTTTTCTGTAACAGCAAATGTGGTGTGGTATATATACGGATCAGCCTGCACGCTTTGACACCTCCCTGATGGAAAGCTGAATCTCCTGTGATGGATCTTGAATTTGTTCTTGACTACATTGGAGACAGATCTGAGGTTTTGAGACTGAAGCTGAGGGACTTCCCGAAAACAGGATGCAGAAATGCTTGGCCAGACGAAACTCGATTTGCAATGTAACACTACACCATGACTGCTGCCTATAAGAAGGAGGGGGGACAGCTTAATTTCTTTTCAGTTCATTGCATGGATTTAAAACTGAATACTTATTTTACCATGGTACCGGCTATTATTTTTCTGTGTCAACCTAATTGTGCAAATTCTCCAGGCAGAAAGCATAATATCTTGTTGGTTCTATGCATGGTTTTGAAATTCTGGACCACGATACTGCTTGTGGATTTTCTCTTCAAACCCATTCTTTCTGGTGATGTTTTGACATTTTCATGGACATCATAAATACTGTCAGCATTCATGGGTTGCTGTCTGTGAAGGGGAAACTGTCTTCGACATTCTCAGGAGACAGCATGAGTTTGAACATTCTACTGACCACTACAGTACTGTTCTCCAAGTCTCCAAAGGTGTGAACAGTTGTGGCATGTCCATGACATCCAGAAGCAGGGTCTTTGATTAATGTATGTCCATGAAGTACAGAAGCAGTGTCCCCCATTTAAGGACTTTGAATCCTTTCAGCACACAGTATGGATGTAAACCTTCTCTTGATCACTGACCGACCTCTACAACTTTTATGGTGATCCCACCCCTCAGGTGTACCTGGCATAGCTGAAGAAAAGTCTTCAATCATGGAACTGATATTTGTTTGCTATCTCCTTGTTGTTTTCAACAACCTGCCCTTATAGGTGAGTCATGATGATTTCATGTATATCAGAGCCATAGTTTTCCAAGAAGCCTTTTTCCCTGGGTAAGCCAATGATATCTTGAATCACATCCCAAAGATCAGAACCTTCTCTTGGCCAGTGCTGCTTGGCTACTGGTTGTGAGGTCTCTTTCTGTGAGGCAGGTTCTCCAGCAACATTTCCCATCACAACTGGGGTGGACCCCCAAACTCCTGTGCGTTACAGTGGACACAACTTCAACATGCCCGTTTGCCACAGTCATTCTCCACCAATATTCCAACTCTCTGAGAATGTCAATGACTTGAGAATTAGCAGAACTGCAATCACCAGAGAAAAATCCTTCTCGCAGAAGCTTGATTCTTTTTTCAGACTGCACTATCTGTTCACAGAATTACAGCTCTTGAGCATCAAGACCTCTACAGTGCATCTCTGTTAGACTGCGTCTCTGTTCACAGAATTACAGTTCTTCATCAAGACCTCACACTGTCAGTACTTCAGAAGACTTGAGCATCAACAGAAGCAGTGTCACGAAACCCAACTTCTTGTCTGAAAAGGACCTTTAAATCACTTCCACACAGCACCTGGGGATAGCGATTTATCCTTATCACAAACCCGCACTTGTATTGCAAGAGGGCACCTCCTCTGTGGGGAGGAAACGTGAGGTGTTGGACGACAGAAGCCATGAGGACGACACTCTCAGTTTGCACACATTCCTGTCTGCCAGAGGGTCAGAGGCTAGAGGATCAGAAGTACTCGGTGTAGATGTTGGGGTCCACGTAGCGGGGCCTGGGGATCTGGAACCGTCCTTCCTCACTCCTCAGCTTCTGCAGCCTGTCAGACACAGCACAAAGCACCACCGTCAGCTGTACAGTACCTTGGGAGTGTGGTCACGGGAATGACACTGCACACTGACGCCAATACCTCCCAGACAGGGAGCTTGTTGCATTTACAATAAGAGTTGTACATACATATCTACACATGCATTCAAGTATCATACACACACACACACACACACACATACATTACACACACACACACACACACACACACACATATACATCACACACACACACACACACACACACACACACAGCCAGCAGAAGTTCAAAAAGCACATCAGTCACAAAGATGGTAGACAGAACAGAAAAGGTGAATCTTAATAAACTTTCAAAACTGAACTGAGCAATCCACACAACAAACAGACTGATGTTCAACTCTTCAAGAATTCAAGGTCAATTTTTATAGTATCCACTAAAAATAACTCTTTAAAATCAACTTTGTTTTCTTCTTCTATAATGTTCAAAACAATTAAACATGTTCTAACATCATAACTAAATTCACAATTTTACAGAAACAAACATTTGTGTGTTGGAGGAAAAAAAGACTAGAGATATTTGTCAATGACTTGAATGGTGTTACAGAGATATCTGAATTCTAAGGTGGAACAAAAATATTACGTGCCCAGCTCTGTTTGATCTCCCTGTACTCATTTACATGCAATTAAGCTTCCATCACAACATTTCACTGGGGTTTTTTGGGGTTTTTTAAATTACAATCATAACATAAAAGTTGTTATTCTAGCAGAATGTTGTCTGTCAATGTCACACACTTTCTTTCCATGGTTTCAACATGTCACCAAACATATTTTCAATACATTGTAGTATCGTAAAAAAAAATCGAAAGCATCTTATTTCAAAATTCATTTTTGTGGTTAAAATCAAAGAACAATCTTCTTCTCTTCTATTTTAGCAATTGTGGACTCCAGCCCTCAAGACACTCATATGGGAGAATGGGCTTTTACGTGTATGACTGTTTTTACCCGGCCATGTAGGCTGCCATTCACTGTTTTTTTTAACTCACTCAGGACGACAAGTTTTCTCCCTTGCTTTTCCCCACAGACAGCACATTTGTAAGGGTTTTGGAAAAAATTACAAAAAATACAAAGTACTGTGTAAGAAAATGAAACTTTCAGAACTGGTTTATTACGTGTTGAGCTATTACATTAAAAAAAAAAAAAAATCAAATTTCTCATCTTATTTTTACAGTTTTGCCATATGTAGAAAATACTGCCAATTTTTCACCCCGAATCACCATACCCATGCTCGCTTTCTGCATTAAATTCGCTTTCTTCTTCATCATCATCCACCTCTTCAATGTCCGACCCTTCAGTTTGTAGCATTTCAAGTACTTCGGCAACCCTAAAACGTTGCCATCACTGCCTTATTCGCTTCACAACATTCTGAGAAGAGCCTGATTTGGTAACAGGCTGGCATGCAAGCAGACGACCGGTCAGTGACTTTGTCAGTGTGTGTGCGAGACGGGCCACACATCCCAGGCTGACCAATCATAATGTTCGAGTGTGGAGTGACCCACAATAGTGCACTCTGCTTGGCTAATCACAAAATCACTTGTACAGCACATGATGGAATTTTACTTTCGGAGAATGCTATTCCATTCCTTCATCCGAATACGTTTTGTGTAGGAATGCGTGAGCATTCCTTCGTCCGGAGAGAGTTAAGGGTGTGTGTGTGGGAGAGTGAGGGGGGTGGGGGGTATGTGGGGGAGAGGCTTGCATGCTTGGTATGTCCTTGTTCCCACAAACCCACTGAAGTATGACAAGAAATATGGGATTGAAACGTACACATACGCGCGCGCACACATGCTCAACACGCAGGCACACACACGCGTGCGCACTTGCGCGCGTGCACACGCACAAAACGATGCATGCACACGCACGGACACACACGCAACACACACACAGTTGTTAAACTCTAAATCATTATGTAATTGTATCTTACCCACATGTTTTTCTTTTTACATAATAATTGATGTGTGCATGGTGATAAGTGAAGGGTGTGTCAGTTGTTTGTTTTTTTCTCTTTGATTTTTGCTGACGGGCATTTTATTTTAAGTGAGCCTAAAGAGAATTTTCTGTTTTTGGTTGAAGCAGATAATAAAGTATTTTGAATTTGAATTGAATTTGAATAATGTGCACATTTTATCTTTGGCAAGCAGATACACACAAAGGGTGTTCAGGCACTTAGCAAGTCTGCACATCTATTTAACTGTGGGACTGGAAAAATCTCCGTCCTTAACCCACCTGGCAACGGGCACAATAGCCGAGTGGTTAATGCTTTGGACTTTCAATCTGAGGGTCCCGGGTTCAAAACTCGGTAATGGCACCTGGTGGAGAGATTTTTCTGATCTCCCAGGTCAACATATGCGCAGACCTGCTTGTGCCTGAACCCCTTCGTGTGTATACGCAAGCAGAAGATCAAGTACGCACGTTAAAGATCATGTAATCCATGTCAGTGTTCAGTGTGTTATGGAAACAAGAATATCCAGCATACACACACCCCAAAAAAATGGAGTATGGCTGCCAACATGGCGGGGTAAAAACAGTAATACATGCAAAAGCCCACTTAAGTACATACAAGTGAACGTGGGAGTTCCAGCCCATGAATGAAGAAGAAGAAGAAGAAGAACCCACCTGGCCTGTGACCGGGATTCAAACCCAGGACCCCCAGACTGAAAGTCGGACACTCTAACCACTCGGCTGTTGTGCCCATCAATTACAGAACAATGAACTGATAAATAAATGTCCACCTGACTGTGTGAACTTACTGGGTGAGAAAGAGAGGGTTTTCAAACACAGGGTTGGGGGTCTCTGACGGAGGAAATATGTCATGTAACTCCAAACCCTGATCTGCTTCCGACCTGTCAACAACAACAAAAAACAACAACATGATTATGCACAATCTCCAACGACATGAAATAGTTGTACAACAAAGACGCATGAAAATGATCCTTAATTACACGACACAGTTCTACAGCAAAAACACAACATGGAAACAATCTTAACAATCTTTAACAACATGCAACAGTTACGCAACAAAGGCATGACATATGAACATCTTACAACATGGGAAAGATTTCTGTTGCATTACTTCACACCTTCCAGTGGATGCATGCATAATTATGTACCCACAAATATATAGTAATATACAAAACAAAAAAAACATGCCTCTCCTCCACACACACACATGCCACAAACATCACACACACCCCCACCTGACCCCCTCACATACACACAAACACACACACGCATGACACAAACATCATCCCCACCCCTCATACAAACACACACAAACACACGCATGACACAAACATCAACCCCTACCCCCCCACCCCACCTGCATCACACAAACATAATCCCCCATTCTCACACATGTATGACACAAACATCACCACCCCTCACACAAACATACACACACGCATGACCAAACATCCCCCCCTCCACACCCCCTCATACAAACACACCTCCACACCCCCTCATACAAATACACACACACACACACACGCATAGCACAAACATCATCCCACACTCTCACACACACATGTATGACACAAACATCACCCCCCCAACACACACACACACACACACATATAACACACAAATAACACAAACATCACCCCCCTCAAACACACACACACACACAACTCTCTGTGACTTACCCAGCATCAGTGGCAGGTTTGGGCACATACTTGCGCCGACACCTGCGGACGGCGCAGCGCAGAAGGACGATGGCGACGATGACGACGACAAAGCCTCCAACAGCACTGCTGATACTGATGATCAGCAGAAGGGTGTCGGTCATCTCTGGCGACAGGACTGCGGGAACACACACACACAGCAGAGACCAGATTATACCTTTCGCGTGTTCAGCATCCATGCCTGTGTATAGCCAACCATGCTCCTCAGTTTCAGTTTCTCAAGGAGGCATCACTGCGTTTGGACAAATCCATAAGTACGCAACACCATGTCTGCTAGGCAGATTCCTGGCCGGCAGCATGACCAAATGCGCTTAGTCAGGCCTTGAGTGGATGCGTTTATATATCCGTGTACCTATCAGAGTAGATTTCTTCAACAGAATTTTGCCAGAGGACAACAAATATGTTGCCATAGGTTCTTTTTCAGTGTGATAAGTATGTGCTGCACTTGGGACTTCTGTTTATCATCTCATGCGAATGACTAGACGCTCGCTTTGATTTTCCAGTCAAACTTGGGAGAAAGGGCGAGACCGGGATTCAAACCAGGCCCTCATGGACACTGTATTGTCAAACAAGCATCTTAACCATTCTGCCACCTTCTTCCACCAGGCTCCTCACACTATGAAGCAAAGATGTAACTACATCGGCCAGCCATCTACTTGTACAAGGCATCCAAACTGTAGGATATGTTTGTCACATGAATAACATCCCCTTTCCTAAAATGTGGAAATGCCTTTTTGAACAGAATATTTGTATTCTGAAACACACACACACTGCAACAACAACACTGGTTTTGCTGTTTGTTTTTCTTATCTGTTTCTTTTTTTCCCCCCTCGCACTAATAGATATTATTGTCTGCTATTTTAATTTCAATAAAAAACCAAGCAAAAGAAGAAAAAAACACAACAACAACAAAAAAAACCCAAAAAACAACCCAACAATCTTGATATCCAAAGTGACTCACTCTGTTTAACACAGTCTGGCGCTGTGCCATCCCAGGTTCCTGTCTGAAGACAGCGCAGAGCAGTGCTGCCATTGATGGCTTTGAAGCCGCTGTCACAGGTGAAATAGACCTTGTCCCCCACCTTGTAGCCCTCCACCGTCCTGTTGCCGTTGGCGATGTGGTACACATAGGGACAGCGCACCACTGCACACGGGACACGATTCAACATCAATGATATGTACTTTTCCACAGGCTGGTATTTCAACACCAAGAAGTAATAATGATGATGATAACAAAAATTGTAAATGTATCTATGTAGCAATGACTCATGTGATACAACAGTAATGATAATAAAAAAAAAAAATCTATATAGTGCTGAATCTTGGGCAGAGACAAATCAAAATGTTTTCACACCAGACATTCACATGCATGCTCTCATAGGGATGAAAGACAAAACTTTAAAATACAAGACGACAGAAAGCTAGAGAAACTAAAAGACAGTAAGAAGGGGACAGATGTGTTACAGCAATATAAAGCATTATTTCGGTCACTGAGGTTGTCAGAATCAATTGACTGTAGCAGCGATGTAAAGGACTATTCAGGTCACTAAGGTCATCAGAATAAATTGATTTTAACAGCGATCTAAAATACCAATTAGGCAGTTAAAGTCATAAGAATATTATTCATAACTCAAACATAAAAAATTTTTTTTTTAAAGGAAGTCAAAATAGCGTATAAAATGGAAGTGAGCAAAACAAACTGTCAACATTTTCTAGAAATGAATGAAATTGAATCTGCATAATCAAATGCCTACATGTATAGGGTTTTCAGAATGGTAAACTATTTGGCTGTTTAACACCAGACGTGGAAGGTGACGAGGGAGTAGTGAAAAAAAAGAAGAAGATAAACAGGAAGATGAAACAGAGAAAAAGATTAAATCAATCTTCAGTGTACAACAGAAAATTCAATTTTGTTTATTTCACATTTTAACTGGCTTGTCTGCATGAGTGTTTAGATCTAGCAAGTGTTAAGATCTAGCAAGTTGTTATGGATCTAAATGGTATGACAAGTAATAATAATAATAATAATGGATACTTACATAGCACACTATCCAGAAATCTGCTCCAGGTGCTTTACAAAAACGCTTTGTTAACATAAAACATTACATCTATGTTACATACACATACCAAAATATGACTACACACCCACACACACACACACACACACATTTTTTTGGACAAGTCAGTCAAAAAAAGAAGTATTTTGTACACAGTGCAGATTTGTCTTATTATCGACTTTTTTCTCTCTCCTTGAATAAAGCAATTTTCCAAAAATATGGACTATATTTCTAAAAAAAGTTCACTGATCAGGTTTGTGAGTTACATGCCCTGCACATACCTGGAGCAATTTCTTTTCTGACGTTTTCAAAGCGGTCGCTGAACTGTTTTGTGGCCTGGCCGATGGACTCCTTGCCCGTCAGTTGGAAGTCAAATATACATTGCTCGTTCCCTTGGCACAGTTCTGCGGTACCGTTCCTGCGATGAACCAGGTCACTATTATTTATTCATGTATCATTTGTTCAGTTATCTATCTATCTATTTACCACTGTTGCTAAAGCCCAGCTGACCATACAAGGCAATATGGGGACTGAAAAACTGAATATTGATCGCATAAAACCTGAAAAAAAAACAAAAAATCAAAAACAAAAACTGGAGAAAAAAAAAATTAGGCACAAGTACAGTCATATCCATGCAATATAAATACAGACAAACCTCTGACATTGTAGTTTTGAAGCAATTATGAAAACAAACCCCAGAATCAAGAGTGAGGAGAAAAAAAAAGATTAAAAAAAAAGAAAAGAAAGCTGAGAGCTTTAATCAAACAAAAGAATGGAGGCACAATCAGTGAAAACTTCTTCTTCTTCTTCTGCGTTCATGGGCTGCAACTCCCACGTTCACTCGTATGTACACGAGTGGGTTTTTACGTGTATGACCGTTTTTACCCCGCCATGTAGGCAGCCATACTCCGTTTTCGGGGGTGTGCATGATGGGAATGTTCTTGTTTCCATAATCCACCGAACGCTGACATGGATTACAGGATCTTTAACATGCATGTTTGATCTTCTGCTTGCATATGCACACGAAGGGGGTTCAGGCACTAGCAGGTCTGCACATATGTTGACCTGGGAGATCATAAAAATCTCCACCCTTTACCCACCAGGCGCCGTCACCATGATTCGAACCCGGAACCTTCAGATTGAAAGTCCAACGCTTTAACCACTCGGCTATTGCGCCTGTCTGTGAGAACAAGTAAAAAGGCAGTGAGAATGAAGACAGACCTGACACTGAAAGGAGTACCCACCTGAGTTCCCGTTCCTGCGTGCTGCCCAGAAATTCTGGAACATAGTCAATGTCGGTTCCCGACGAGCCTGCCTGGTCACCTAGTTGGAATGCTGTGTCTGGGTGGTAGAGTAGGGTCTCATTGGCCGCAAGGTACCCTGGGGTAGAAGATACATTGTTTAGGTACCCTGGTGCTGAATATACATTGTTTAAGTACTCTGGGATAGAAAACACATTGTTAAGGTATCCACGGGTAGAAAATGTTTTGTTTGATGACCCTGGAATAGAACCTACATTGCTTTTTTTTTTACCCAGGGTCAGAACATACATAACTTAGGCACCCTGAGGCTGAACATATATCTTTCAGACCACATCACTGCAAGCCTCAGTCTGATGCTATCCAGTGCACGGTTGATGTCAGTACCCATGCTACAACTCCTACCACTATAATTACATATACTTACATGTCATGCCGAAGAGATAGTGCACCTGACTCATGTTGGCGGTTATAGGAATGGGATCTCCATAGCGAGGTTTCAAATCGTCCTCCATCTCTCCATTGTAGTTGCCCAGCAACCCCGTCAAGTTGCCTGGAAACGTGATGTCACAAAGTCAGCAATGACCCAACCATAATTACCATGAGGTGTGGTTTTTGATGTCTTATATGGAGAGAGTATGTGCAGCATCTGCTGTTATGTGTTTAAGAAGAAGTATAATTCAACCACGATAATGGAAAAATGCCAACAAAAACTCTGGGTTATTATCAAATGGAAATCTAAGTTCAGAAACCAGCAGGTGCACAAATCCCCCCCCCCTCCCCACTCACACAGGCTCACTTATCTGCAGATTAAAAGAAAGAAAACTTTTTTTTTAAACGAAATAGAAAGATTAACAACACAGAAAAGGAACAAAATGCAGAAGAACAACAGCAAAGAAACAAAAAAAACACACACACAAAAACATGTAACGTAAACATATATACAGGAGGAAAAAAACCAAAAAACACACACACACAAAACAAAAAAACTTTCAACAAATAAACAACAACCCCCACCCCCACCATCCCCCTCCCTAAAAAAACAAAACAACAAAAAACAAAAACAAAAAAACCCAAAAAAAACCAACAGAAAAAAAAGAGAACAAAACAACTAAAAAAAACACATAGACAGTGGGGGTGGGGGGAACATCACAACCAAGAGTATATCACCTTGCAGACAATAAACCAGTGAGAAGAAGAAAACCACAACCAACCAGAAAAAACAGTTTCACTTTCAAGGAAGTGACGAGTGCAGGCTGATCCTTATACACTACACTACAAATGGTAAAAAAAAAAAAAAGGGCAGATGCGTGACCCTCCATTCAACCCAATACACTGGTGAGGCCACAAGACAAAACACAAGCAACCAAAGAAAAAACAGCGCACTTGATGCAGTCATTGCTACATGTAAAAACCCAGACGTTTTGGGGGTTGTTTTTGTTTTTTTTTGTGAAAATTACCATTTTAGTTTTGTCCTTGTTGATTTTAAGCCCCCTGCTGCGGACAACGCTTATTAAGCTGGACTAGTTTGTTTTGCAGTCCTACTTTTGTTGTTGAGCACAGCACAATGTCACCTGTCACACAGGATTTGAGTTTTGGTTTGTTTCATTAAGATGTGGAAGCATCATGGTGTGCATAGTCTCTGATGTCATTAATGAAAATGTTTCCCTGAAGTTATGTATGATAGCCGTGTCAGAACAGCAGAGGAGGCAACTGTTGTCCTGACCATCTGGGCATGAATTTGATAACAGAAGAGCATCTTGCCCAAGTTACATTCCCACTCTCTCGGCCAAGAGAGTTTCACGACAGTTGGCATTGGGATGCTCTCCAAAGGACAACAGGCATCAAAGGCTGCAGCACTAAGAGCCAGTGCAATCCTGAAGTACTCCCTTTTTCACTGCGATACAACATGCAATTGATCTGCCACACACAGCTAAATTTGGTGAAAATAACACAAACAAAACAAAGCAGCACATGCATGCAGGCCCACCTTTCAGCTGGGAGGACCCGATGAGCACCATGATGTTGAGCAGATCTGGCGTGACCGACACCAGCACCGACAGTCCCGCCGGAGCCAGTACCACCGTGAACTCCACCGTGCCGTTACCCGTCTGGTTCTGATAGACTGTCATACCTGGCGCCACCGTTGTCAAAGTGTTGTCAACAAAACTGTATGTGGAGAAGTGCTGTGTTGCACTGCATTGTACCGCTTTGTGTTGTGTTGTGTTTTTGTATTTGTATTTCTTTTTATCACAACAGATTTCTCTGTGTGAAATTCAGGCTGCTCTCCCCAGGGAGAGCGCGTCGCTACACTACAGCGCCACCCATTTTTTTGTATTTTTTCCTGCGTGCAGTTTTATTTGTTTTTCCTATCGAATATATTCCTATGTGCTGTGCTGTGCCATGCTGTGCTGTATTGTGTTACTTTTTGTCATAACATACCCCACTGTGCTATTACTTGCCTGATTCTCATACCTTGTCAAACTTGGCACCATCATCATCACACTGCTGTCAACAAAATGTGTGGAGAAGTATTGTGTTGTACTGTACTGTACTGTACTGTACTGTACTGTGCTGTAATGTACTGAACTGCATTGTATTGTATTGTATATCTTTTTCTCAATATATTTCCTTGTCTACAAGTGTATTTGTTTCACTATCAAAGTTGATTTTTTCTGCAGAATTTTGCCAAGGAGACTCTGAGGGTTCTTTAACTTAAGCTAAGGCGTTGTGAGTATACCACAATCAAAAGCTGGTCACGTCAAGTAATGCTGGAAATTCATCAATGATTTTGTGAGTCATGTCCATTTTCTTTTTTGTTTATGTTCTGTTGTGTTTTTCTTCAGAATTTGTTTTGTAAAAATGTTGATGTTAGATTTGTAAATATATGCAGTTCACATTCCTGTATCTTTTTTTTTTTTAATGGGTAATTACACACAAATTAATCATGGCAAACTGAAGAGATTAACACACACACAAGGATCTTGGCACTTGAAAGAGAACAATGTCAAAACATTTCCATGATGTATAATGGTATCAGCAAATTAACTCACACTGATCAGCGAAGGGAGACAATTTCTATTCTGTCTCAATAATTCATAAATCAGACTTGCTTCCCCTACTTATTACATGCAAAGACCCCCCTCAGTGCCATTAGCACACAACAAATAACCATTTTCTAAGCAAGGTAACAGTTTCTTCAAAGTCAGTCATTTTACAATTGCTTAACTGACTACTCTCTGGTGCACTTTCTACACACACACACACACACACACACACACACTGTCTCTCCCTCTCCATGCCAAACTGCCCTCACAACCTGCGTGTAACATTGCTCCGTGTGTGCCATGTTTGGCCTGCCAATGAACACCTTCCTTTCACTGAACCCTGACAAAACGACAGACCTAGATGATGGCCACAATACACCCACCAAGTCTTCAAGGTAACTAACAGTACCAAAGACGGGCACTCTCTACTAACAGACAGGTAGGGCACAATACTTGTTAGAACCAGTATTTTATCAATGTATTTTTATAACCTACACAACACTGTTTGAACCAGTATTTTATCCATGTATTTCTAAAACCTACACAACACTGTTATCAACTATTGCTTTATCTGTCTTCTTTTTATCTTTTTTTTTTTTTAACCATTGCAGCACCAATGACGAGGTGCTATGGGAAAGCATCCAAGGGAAAGAGCTGCGGACAAGGGAGAGAACTGACCCCTGAGTTGTGTCTGTGTTGAGGTGATCTCCACCTCCTGTTGATTGACGAGAACGGCGACCAGCTCCTCAGAATCTTTGCGGATCTCTACCACGTCCGTCTCGTTCACCACTGACATGGCCACAGCCGTAAACAAGGTGGCGTTGCCCAGATGACCTGAAACACAGCAAAACACCTGCACCGTAATGAGCTGTACTGTGGTACTGACTACATTCTTTCTCTTTGTCACGACAGCTTTCTCTGTGTGTGGAATTCAGACTGACCCGAAACACAGTAAAACACCTACACCTAATGAGAATCTATTTTACTGCATTCTTTTTCTTTGTCAGAACAGATTTCTCTGCATGAAATTTGGGCTGCTATTCCCCAGGGAGAGAGCATGTCGTCATAGTGCAGTGCCACATTTCCCCCCCCCCTATTTTGTGCCTGCATTAGTTTTCCTATCAAAGTGGATTTTCAATCAGAATTTTGCCAGGGACAACCTTTCTGTTGCTGTGGGTTCTTTAACATATACTATATACATGTTACAAAAAGGCCCTCAGTTTTATTATCTCATCCCCATGACAAGCATCGAACCTGTGTACTCAGATTCTCCCGCTTTCTAGGTGGATACGTTTCCACTAGGCCACCAGTCTACCTCTGAAAAAATACATCCATATAAGGATGCACAC
>JAAQRG010277402.1:0-12485 GCA_011634625.1 Babylonia areolata | reverse complement strand
ACGACGGAAGCTAAAGGTTGGGTCATTCAGACACCCACTGGACATCCGAGGGGTCTGAGTGGAGGAGAAGAGAGGACTGGCCGTACTGAGTGAGTTAAACGTAAATCAATAAAACGGTAGGAGAGGTGGAAGGGTGGCTGTATGGTGAGTTGGAGGAAACCATGCTGGAAGGATTGTGGAATCAAAGATAGATAACATAAGAAGCTGTAATAAACAGTTCAGTTAAATGGAAATGATTATTGGACTTCGTAAAAAAAGAAAAAGAAAAAAAAAGGAAGTCGTTCATGTGAAGAAAACAAACGAAACAACTGTTTATGACAATTATTGTCATCTTTGCTGGATGAAATGGAAATGTCAGATTTGGAAGACTAATGAAGCGAGTTTTTTTTTTCTTCTGGAGAATACAATGCAAAGTAAAAAACAACAACAACAAAAAACTAATTGAACTGTCATGTTTTGATGGTCATTGTCCAAGATAAAAATCTGTCTTTTCACCACCATATTATTCAACCACGTACAGCAATGCATTTTTTCAACGAACTCAACAAATTTGACAACAATCAAACAAGTGGAAGAAGAAGAAGGAGAAGAAGAAGAAACCCGGAAACGTGCTATTTGTTTTTCTTAAAAGATTCTCATCATGAATTGAACATCGGTAGGTCTGGGAAATTAAAAAGCTGGAATTTTGCTGGAAGTTTCAGCTTTCAGAGCGTGCGGACTGATCCATAAGTGTACGCTAAACCACTGCAACACACACACACACACACACACACACACACACACACACACACACACACACACACACACACACATTTCTAATGAATCATCAACATCATGATAGAAATGATAATAATCCAAATAATAATAATATAAAAAATATCAATAATATCATTAATTTTCAGTCTAATGTCATCATCTTAGATGAACAGACTATAAATAAATAAACGAAACGAACACACACACACACACACACACACACACACACACACACACACACACACACACGCACGCACGCACGCACACACACACACACACACACAGAGAAAAAAAAGATCGGCACTAGTAACACACACACACACACACGCACACACACACACACACACACACACACACACACACACACACACACACACACACACGCAGAAAAAAAGAAAGAAAAAAAGGTCGGCACTGGTAACATGGAAACATGAGTGATACCAAAAAAAAAAAAAGAAAAAGAAAAAAAAAGTGTAAATTCCCCAAAGATGCCCCCCATGAAACAACACTTGGAAAAGAAATTGGACCTGACAGTGTCCTCCCTCACTTCTTTCTTTCTTTCGAAGGGCAAAAAGGGATGAAGCCCTACACTGATGGCAGGCCACAGGCTGGTTTTGGCTAGCATAGCAGATCGTCAGGCTTTGACACACAACTAGGAGACAGGCCTGGATGAATCTGGTGAACAGTTCTTCCGTGCAGCGCCCCAATGACTTACACAGAGTTGAGAGAGAGAGATGATGATGATGATGGAGGAGGAGGATGACGATGACGATGTTGCTATGGAGGTCCATTTTGGTTTGGGACTGCGTGACAAGGCTGTACTCTACGCTTCCTGTCATAATGATATCCCGACGTTAACCAGGCCCGAGAGATACAGACACTTGCAGTGTTGGTCAGGTAATTAGAACAACACACCGAAAGACGCATCCTTGAAGTGGATGACACTCGACTGTGTGGTCCCAGTCTCCCCATTTAAGCCCACAGCACAATCAACTCTGGGTAGGAGCCGACCACGGGCCGAAAAACCCACCTCCTCTGGGATTCGAACCCGCGTCCTCCCAGCCGTCAGTCCGCGGCGCTAACCACTTCGCCACGGCGGCTGGAGAGAGAGAGAGAGAGACAGAGAGAGAGAGAGAGAGAGAGAGAGAGAGAGAGAGAGAGAGAGCAGGGAAAAGGAGAAATGGAAAGAGGACATCAGGGGCCGTATCAAGAGACCATTGTGCTTGCGGGTCAAATGTATATATGCGGGTAATCTGCCTGAGACAAGGCAAACTGTCCGAGGGTAAGCAATATCCGGTATTCAGGAGCACAAGAGCCTTCCCGTGGGTCTACAAACTCGAAGGCAAATTTGCCCTTACAACCTGATCCTTTTTTGTAGCATTTCTGTTTCTGAGGGAAAACAGGCGTGCTTTGCCGATAGCACGTGTTTTGCTAACTCTCTACACTACACTGCACTACACTTCAATGCTCTGAACTATAGTGGGGTGAGAAGAAGAGCAATGCACAGAAGGGAATCACCAGGATTAAAAAAAATAAAATTATGGATAATGGGTTAGCGGCCTGGGTGTGTCTTGAATATGAAATTAACTTAACCTTCAAGGTAAACTGTACCCGCGGGTCCCTACCATGTCAAGGGTAATTTGCCTTAAGGCAAAATGAAGTCTGTCTTGAATACGGCCCCGGGACGCCAGGCTGGGCAGGGAACGTTCTAGCACGTGCACACCGCAACACACACATCTGTCTGCTGGCCCCAGTTATACACTACACTTCTGGCTCCTCTCCTCTCCCAGCTGGCCAGCTTCCATGACGACATGAGTGATGTCCCTTGAGGAGGGTTTCCGTCCCTTCGTGGCAGCATCGGCTTATTGTCTCCCTTCGACATTCGAGAGCTGGGCACGGCTCTCTCTCCCCCCCACAAGAGTCTGGGGGTGGGAGGTGGAGTAGGGGAGGTAATATTTAGGAGCCCTCGTAGTCGGCCGTGTGTGGGTAATATACTGCGTGGCAGCCAGTTTGTACGTTTGCCAAAATCGGAGAGGCATCGACATTTATAAGTTGTCAGTGATTAGTGGATAATGTATTCGAACTGGGTAGGCGGCCACAGTGTTTACTGACGGAATGGTGGCTCAAGTGGTGTGGTGTGCATGAGTGAGTGGGCTGTGTGTGGTTGTGGTGCACAGGGGTCAATTTTGTCCGTGGTCTCGAGTTCCAGTCTGGGGAGGAGTGGGACAGTCTTCTTCGTCGGTGACTGTGCTGTTTGAAGCTTCAGTGCATTGTACGTTCATAAGAGAGGATTTTTTTAATGCTCAATATTTGACTCACTTGTGTAAACTACACCACAATGTACAATGTACTACACTACACCACACTACGTTACACTACACTACACTACAATGTACAATGTAATACACTACACTGCACTGCACTACACTGTAGTGGGGCGGGGGGAGAGGGGGGCGGGGGGGACCAGCCTGTTGTTGTTGTCCCCCTTTGACATACAGGCGGAGCTAGCTGCTCTCCCCTGAGACTCGGTTAACATATTATCGGCCTGAACTGCTAGCAGAACATGCCTGGCGTCATATGTAGTGAACTGACTGACAGTTTCGCATGTCGCGAAGGGGACGGGTAAGCGTTGACATTCTGTTAATGGTGATTTGTGGATTGTGTAGTCTGCAGTTGGTTGACAATGCACACGATCAAGTTGTCAGCTCAGCAAGGAGTGGATCTGCTGTACACCACAGGAAAACGATACGGTTATGCAGTAGTGGTTTGGAACGTGTCGGAATGAGGGGTGTCATAGTTTCAGTTACTAAGAAAGCAAAACACGCAGATCCATAACAAGTACACAAACACACACACGCACACGCGCGCGCGTACCCGCACGCAAGCACACACACACACACACACACACACACACATGAAGTTCAGGACGGGTACTGACGTTATTACTCCCCTTGGACATTCGCGCCGGAGTCTCTAACCGTCCCCTGAGTAGAGGTAACATTCAGCCCATGCCCGCTCCGGAGCCGTCATAACATTTGTGGTGACAGGTTCACTTATCTCTGTGTAGGTCAGGTGCGCGTTGACATTTGTTTCTGCTGATTAATGCACTGAATGTCATTCTAGATGGCCATCATTTCGTACGAACGATCCAAAAGTCACCGAAAGGGTCTCTTGGCTGTGGACAACAAACAAACAAACAAACAAAAAAGAAAACAAAAATAAAATAGCACACACGAAAAACACCAAAAAAATAAACAACAACAACAACAACAACAACAAAACAACAACAACAAACCCCCCACAAAAAAACCGCATTGCAGTCATGCTGAGGTTTGGTGCCAGAATACATGGAATAAAAGTATTTTTTTCATTAAAGACAAAAATCAGAATGAATACGCAAATAAATCTGTCTCTTTGCTTAACTTCTATCTGTCTCTTTGCTTAACTTATGTGTGTGTGTGTGTGTGTGTGTGTGTGTGTGTATTGGTAAAGCCCTATGGGCGAAAGTTTGAGAGTAAAAAAAAAAAGGAGGACAATTCTTTTCTTTGGGATTTTATTTAGCATTATACATATATATGTATATATGTATTGCTCTTTATCCCTTTTAAAACTTACGTTTTCATAGTTAGCCACAGCAAAACAGAAAAATGAGTAACATCAGCAACAGTGCAACCAGACAGGAGTGAATCAAAATAGGACTCAGTATCGAAGTATTCCGAACAAAGTAACCAACAAATCAACTAACCATTCAATCAACGAGGTAACCAACCACATGCAGCTTCACAACGTAATAAAAAAACAACAATAGCTTCAACAATAACAACAACACCACCACCAGCAGCAACAACACAACATCAACACCAACAACGATATCGGGTGTCCCCCTAAAAGTGAGCCGCTTTTTGACAAGTATTTTCTCAGTGATAGAGAAACCGAATTCATTGAACATTCTCATACAGTAAAATTAGGGTATTACCAACAAGTCTGCAAATATCTAAAAGTTCGGACGCAAATTATGTGAGTATTGTCAAATTCAAAACAGCATGTCAAAAAATCCAGTATCAGAGAAAAACTCACTTATTTAAGTTTGTGCTCAATGTGGCCTCCATTTTCCTCCACGACTAAACAAAGCCGTTTCTTCCAAGCAGAAATGCTTTTACGTATTTCTTCCACCGATATCTCAAAAAGCGGTTCACTTTTTGGGGAACACCCAATATACATTACAAGCTTACGGTTATATGCCCTGCTTGTTGTGCTTTGACGAATCTGTTATACAGTTGCTTTGATGTTTCTGTGAATAAAGTTTGTTTAACTCACTCAGTACGGCCAGTCCTCTCTTCTCCTCTACACAGACCCCTCGGATGTCCAGTGGGTGTCTCAATGACCCAACTTTTAGCTTCCGTCGTCAGAACTGTGGTATTCTTTGTCAACATTCACCTCTTCAGTATAAGAGCCTTACGCTTGCAATATTTTGATGATGGGAATTGGGGTGAAACGCTGTTAACGTCGTGTCTTTCGCCGTTCGTATGGAGAGAGTTAAAACAGATAAAAACAACAACAACAACAACAAACAAACAATATACATCATCAACAACATTAACACCGCCCAATTACAGCAGCAGCAGCATAACCACCACCACCACCACCACCACCACCACCAACAACAACAACAACAAACAAAGGAACAAAGAAAGAAACGAGCGAACGAACGAACAAACGAACGAACGTACAAACGAACGAACGAAGTTAAAAAAAAAAAAAGAAGAAAAAAGCACACCCAAAGGAAAGCATAAAACCACTTGGAGCATCCTCCACACAGACACTGGCCTTTCCCATGCCGGAGAATCGCAGGATGGAGTTAGTGCTCATGAAAGTGACGGAAGGTGGGAAAGGCCCATGAATATGCAGGAGTGGAGTGAGACCCGGAAGAAGAAGAAGCAGAGATCGGCAAGGGAAGAGCTTGCTCTTCCTGCTTTCTACGGCTCTTTTATCTGCACTGTCGGTGAGCTGTTCATCCTTTTCTTCTTTCTTTCGTTCTTTCTTTCCATTTGTTGTTGCTGTTGTTGTTGCCACGAAGCCTTTAACCAAAACGGATGAATGTGTCCATAAATAAACGCATGCATGCATGCACATGGACGTGTGCACACACATACGCGTGCGCGCAGAAACACACACACACACACACACACACACACACACACACACACACATTCCTTCTCTCTCTGTCTAACTCACTCTCTCTTTCCTCTCTCCCCCTCTGTCTTTGTCTCTCTCTAAACAAAAGTTTATTCCTTCAAAATATTACCGAAATCCATGTGCCTTTAAGATAAGTTTGTTGGTATCTTCCATTGGAGATAGTGATGTCCGGAATTCGTCAGTTTTCTTGTACACTGCATTTGATTTTAGAGACAATGTGTTGTCATTTGTATGGGATGACCATTGATATGTATGTATGACATTTGATATGGCTGTGATTTGTTTGTATGTCTATGTACATGCCCCTTCATGAGGGGCTAAGGCCTATATGGAATGATGGCCTAGAGGTAACGCGTCCGCCTAGGAAGCGAGAGAATCTAAGCGCGCTGGTTCGAATCACGGCTCAGCCACCGATATTTTCTCTCCCTCCACTAGTCCTTGAGTGGTGGTCTGGACGCTACTCATTCGGATGAGACGATAAACCGAGGTCCCGTGTGCAGCATGCACTTAGCGCACGTAAAAGAACCCACGAAAACAAAAGGGTTGTTCCTGGCAAAATTCTGTAGAAAAATCCACTTCAATAGGAAAAAAACACAAAAAAACAAAAACAAAAACAAAAACAAAACAACTGTAAGCAGGAAAAAAAATACAAAACAAGAGAGGCAAGGCCTTCAAGACTCATTTGTGATGAATTAAGTCCCCTAGCATTAATTACAGAGTAATTTCCCTTTTTTACTATCTGCACCAAAACGTTTGCAAAATAAATAAAAATTCCATGCTTAGCAAAAGAAGTTCCTGTTTGAACAAAAAATGATAATAATGACTCCTCTAGTTGTTGTGTCAGAATAAGAGGTCAAAGTGCCAAGTTTAGAGAATACAAAAAATATAAATATAACAGTAAATGCAGTTTGCATATAATTAGGCTTCTTTTTTTATTTTTTTGTGCCCATCCCAGAGGTGCAATATTGTTTTAAACAAGATGATTGGAAAGAACTGAATTTTTCCTATTTTTATGCCAAATTTGGTGTCAACTGACAAAGTATTTGCAGAGAAAATGTCAATGTTAAAGTTTACCACGGACACACAGACACACAGACACACACACACAGACAACCGAACACCGGTTTAAAACATACACTCACTTTGTTTACACAAGTGAGTCAAAAATGGGTGGCGCTGTAGTGTAGCAGCCCGAATTTCACACAGAGAAATCTGTTGTGATAAAAAGAAACACAAATACAAATATGTATGACATTTGATATGGCTGTGATTTGTTTGTATGTCCATTCACACCCCTTCAGGAGGGGCTATGGCCTATTAATTAATAAATCATTCGAGTTCGTTCGCTCGCTCGCTCTGTCTTTGTCTCTGTCTGTCTGTCTCCCTCTCTCTCTCCCACACATCCACCGCTAAGAATAGCAGACAATAAAGCAGATCACTGCTCATTACCGTGAGTGGACCTGACTACACCGGTTGAAATCCGATCAGAGAGTAAGTGGGAAGCAGGGAAGGAGAGAAAGAAAGGCAGACAGACCAGAAGTGAAAGAGAGAGAGAGGGGGGGAGGGGGGAAGAGAGAGAGAGAGAGAGAGAAGGAGAAGAGAGACAGAGAAAGAGAGAATGTGTGCATGTATGTTTCTGTTTCTGAGAGAGAGAGAGAGATAGAGAGAGAGAAGGAGAAGAGAGACAGAGAAAGAGAGAATGTGTGCATGTATGTTTCTGTTTCTGAGAGAGAGAGAGAGAGAGAGAGAGAGAGAGAGAGAGAGAGACTGGGAGAGAGAGAGAGAGAGAGAACTCGGATCTCAAAACGTTTTTTATTCAAGGATTAAGATTCTTAGCATGGCCCATTCTTCCAATCTGTCCTTGCTAATTAACGTTATGTACAATAGCACACATATTTAAATGAAAGGGGAGAAAGGGAGACGATAAAAAAATCCTGCAGAAAGAATGACACACACACACACACACACACACACAAACACACACACACACACACACACACAAACAAACACACACACACACACACACAAACACACACACACACACAAACACACACACACACACACACACACAAAGACGCACACACACACACACACACACACACACACACACAAAGACACACACACACACACAAAGACACACACACACACACACACACACAGATTGACAGATGGATAAGAAAGAGAGAGAGAGAGAGAGAGAGAGAGAGAGAGAGAGAGAGAGAGAGAGAGAGGAGAAATATGTTATCAGTATCGACAACGGGAGAGAGAGAGAGAGAGAGAGAGAGAGAGAGAGAGGGAGAGAGAGAGAGAGATATCACAACATTCAAGACAGGATTTGAAATCATGTGTTTTAGCTTTTTTCTTTTCTTTTCTTTTTTCTACTAAACAAATGTGGTGTAGCGTATATGGATCCGTGAAAATGACACCTCATGCATTGAATGAATAACCGGTGTAGCAGGCTAGGATATATAATATCCCATGTCCTGACTGTACCTACCAGGGGGTAAAGATTAATAGCCTGGGCCAAATGAAAGCCGAGTTTTAAACAGTCAGGGCTGCTTCGTACCCCGGGGGTATAAAATGGCCATTTTTCAGGGCTAGTTCTCATGCTCCGCCGACGTCCTACACGCTCAATAAACAACGCCAGACTACCGCCAAAAGCAGCAGCAGAGGGCAGTCGCAAATATACCTACACTGATGACTATTTTGTAATGATTGTTAGTTACATTTTTAAGCGAATATGTGAAATGTTTTTTCGTTATGAAAACTTATATGTTTGCTGTTTCTGCTTAATTAAGGCATTTTATGATCATTTTGTGCACCGTTTTTTAATTTTTTGTTTTGTTTTTGTTTTTGGTGTGTGTGTGTGTGTGCGCGCGCACTACCGCACCTGATGTAATTTATCTTTACGAGATAACAAAATTATTCTTATCTTAATGAATGTGCAATATAATACATGCTGTGTTAACCCTGGTGTATTTCAACATGTTTACGGTAATGATCAGTTACAACATTTTCATTAAGTGGATATATGGAATACTGTTTATATGACTGTCTTATATGTTATTGATTCCTTATCAAGTCATGCTTAATGTTTTTGTGTTGAGTAATTGTCTACGTTTGTTCTGACACACCTGATGTAATGTCTCTTGATACAACAATAAAGTTATTCTTATCGTATCTTACCTTACCACCACCCACCCTCCTGCAGCCGTTCTTTGGCCGTTTTTCAAGGCCAGTTCTCATCCACCACTGCTAACCTGCACGTCCGACATACGCCACACTGATCTGATATGATACGGATATTTATATAGCGCCTATCCTCGATCGGAGACCATGCTCTGAGCGCTTTACAAACACGGGGTCATTTGCACAACAGGCTGCCTACCTAGGTAGAGCCGACTGACGGCTGCCATCGGGCTCTCGTCATTCGTTTCCCGTGTCATTCAATCAGATTTCAAGCACGCACACACACACACACACACACACACACACACACACACACACTCAGACAGGCGTATAATATTTTACGTGTATGACCGTTTGTTTGTAAACCCTACCATGTAAGCAGCTATACTACATTTTCGGGGGTGTCGCTGCTGGATATATTCTTGTTTCCGTAAACCACCGAACGCTGACATGGATTACAGGATCTGTATTGTGCGTATTTGATCTTCTGCGTGCGTATACACACGAATAGGGTTCAGGCACTAGCAAATCTGCACAAATGTTGACATGAGAGATCAGAAAATATCTCCACCCTTTACCCACCAGGCGCCGTTACCGAGATTCGAACCCGGGACCCACAGATTGAAAGTCCAACGCTTTAACCACTCGGCTATTTGCGCCCACCAGCGAAAGGGGGCGACAGCAGTCACAAACCACTACTACCCGCCCTCCTGCAACCGTCCTTTGGCCTAAGTTTGGCATCTCTGGAGCACTAGACTACAGAAGAACGGTAATCCGGAAAAGTCAGCTCACTCTCTCCCTCCCAGAGCAGCGGCAGCCAGCCACAGACCAGCCGAGAATAGAAGCGCAAGCCGTTGTCGACGCTGGCGAGGAAAGAAAATCAGCGCTACCCCCCCCCCCCTCCCGACCCCTCCCCTCCCCCTCCCATCCCCCAGCCCCACACCCCGACCATTAATTAGCTCAGCCGAGTGTGAAAGCCCAGAGCGGAAGGTGTTGGAGACGTTGACCATCCATCCTGTCCATTGGCCAGCCGCCTCCTAAACCAGCCATGCAGGGTGTCTTTCTCTGGTCACAGTCATAGTCGCAGCATCACAGCTCCTCCCGAGACGTACGTTGTCCCTCAGCTGAGTCGAGACTCTCCCGGTACCCACACGCCAACTCCCTCGGCCACTCCACACACACACACACACACACACACACACCTTCCCTCTCTGGTGGCAGACTTGTACTATATTCAGAAATAAAACTCACAGACTTCTGTCTGTCTGTCTGTCTGTCTCTTGCTTTTTTCTGTCTTTTTCCGACTGCCTGTCTCTCTGACCCTGTTTTTTGTCTGTCTGTTGGTCTGTCTCCCTCTCTCCTCTCACAGTCACCCCCTGTTCCCCCCATCCCCCCTCACACACACACACCCTCTCCCTCCTCTATACCCACACATCTTCAGACGTGCGCGACTTCAAAGGGGTGTCTTGGCTGCCGGTGAGAGATCGGTCACACAGAGAGAGAGAGAGAGGGAGGGAAAGAGAGAAAGAGAGAGGGAGGGAGAAGGATAAGGAGAGAGAAGGGGTGAGGGAGAGAAAGATAGGCAGGTAGACAGCCAGGAAGAGTGAGAGACAGTGACAGAGACCAGACATACAGACAGGCAGGCAGGCAGACAGAAACTGAGGCAGAAGTAGATATTGATGTAGTGTGTGTGTGTGTGTGTGTGTGTGTGTGTGTGTGTGTGTGTGTTCACACACGCACGCGCGCATGTGTGTGAGTGTGCACGCGCACGCTGAGTGTGTGTGTGTATGTGTGTGTGTACGTGCGTACGTACGTATGTGTGTGTGTGTGTGTGTGTGTGTGTGTGTGATTACGTCTTTGCATCCGTAGTAGCAGTGCGTGTGTGTGCGTGTGCGCTTGCGCGTGTGTACATGTGTGTGTGTGTGTGTGTGTGTGTATGTGTGGGTGGGTGGGTGTATGTGTGTGTGTGTGTGTGTATGTGTGGGTGGGTGTGTGTGTGAGAGATGTGTTATGTCGTATGTAAGTGAGGGTATAAATCTGGTGGTGCCATTGCAGAATCGGTTAAAGGGGTCAGACCTACCTAATTTTTGACAAAAAGTCTTCTTTTGTTTTTGAGAACGTACTAGTATGTTACACCATTGCATAGACAGATCTTTATATTTATAGCCACAGTTTTAATTATAAGTCAATTCAACACCAGAGCGGAGATATTTGAGTCCAAAGTAGGTGGGTATTAACCCGAAAACATGGACTTGGGGTTCCGATTTGACAATTTTGGTTGTTAGCAAGTGTGAAGTCAGACCGAACCGCTCCCTCCACGCTAAGAGTCCCCTCTTTTGCAAATGGCGTCTTCCATTGCTGGTGAATTTATAATAACTGAATTTCGTATAGAATAAGTCAGTTTTGAAGTGCCTACTCGATGACAGTTTCAGTTTCAGTTTCAGTAGCTCAAGGAGACGTCACTGCGTTCGGACAAATCCATATACGATACACCACATCTGCCAAGCAGATGCCTGACCAGCAGTGTAACCCAACGCGCTTAGTCAGGCCTTGAGAAAAAAAAGAGAAAAGTTGCATAGATATTAGATAAGCTTACATAAATAAATAAATAAATAAATAAATAAATAATTATGATATAAAAAAAAAGGTGTGGGTGTATGTGTGAATGTGTGTCTTCATGTTTTACATTTATTTTCTTATTTATCATCATTGTTGTCTTATTTATTTATTTATTTATTATTATTATTATTATTATTATTATTATTATTATATTATTATTATCATTATTACTACTCGATGAGAGAGAAAACAATGCCTTCTGACGAGAAGAGAAGAGGTACAAGACCAAGGAAAAGAAAGTTTCACGGCAATAAATACATGAAACGACGGCCATTCGACGCCGATAGATCTGTGGAATGTACTGGAAAGTGAAAGCGAAGAAGACAATGAAAATATTGCATGTCCATAGCAGCCTCAGGGTGAGTGTTCAATGAGTGCCACGCCCACTCGAAGTGAAAGTAAACTGTTGAACCTCTGCTGATTCCTATTAGGACAAGAGAGGCAAGGCCTTCAAGACTCACTTTTGATACCCTTAAAAAAAAAAGAAGAAATCCAAGCTTTTTATGTATTGAGTATAATTTCAAAATGTAATGTTTAAGATGAGAAAGATCAGTTTAAAGCAAATTAAGTCCCCTAGCATTAATTACAGAGTACTTTCCCTTTTTTACTATCTGCACCAAAACGTTTGCAAAATAAATAAAACTTCCATGCTTAGCAAAAGAAGTTCCTGTTTGAACAAAAAATGATAATAATGACTGCTCTTGTTGTTGTGTCAGAATATCAGA
>JAAQRG010277401.1:0-13128 GCA_011634625.1 Babylonia areolata | reverse complement strand
CTACTGATACTGATACAAGCAATCTTTCTGGTGGTAAATCATATTAACAGATGACACTTTGGGTGTACTGATAGTGTTTTCAGATTCAGATTTCCATTCCAGCCCAAGACAACAACAACAATAACAAATCAATAATATTCGTCTCCTCCTCTTCTTCTTCATTCGTGGGCTGAAACTCCCATGTTCACTCGTATGTACACGAGTGGGCTTTTATGTGTAAGACCGTTTTTTTTTAGTTTTTTTTTTACCCCGCCATGAAGGCAGCCACACTCTGCGTTCAGGGGTATAAATCAATAATAATTGGGGCCTCTCTGAGCATGGTACCCTGCACTAGGAGATGCCTCACTGTGACTGTGGCGGCAAACAACAGGAAATGCCTCCATCATTGTAACGAGGGTTTAGATGCAACCAATATCCACGCGTATCAACTGTTTATTCTTCTGGCAGAGGGTTTCTTTCAGGTGGACTGCCCACCTCAACCCTCATGGAACAGCCGGAATCCAGGCCTCTCACATGCACCCGCCATGCCTACATGGAAAGAGAAGGCTTATCAACCTTACAGAAGGGAACTGAATTATCTAACTCCTGCTCCTTGAAGACTAGTGTGTAAGGACATAATCACGTAAAAAATACAATGTTCCAGCCTAATTCACAACCTGCAGTTGCTTCTGCAAAGTACATACACGAATGTACATATTTAAAGACAAGCTTCACCGGATATTTCATCCTTTACTTTCAGGGTACACTAAGGAATTTCTTTCTATCGGTGGTTCTGTGTGTGTGCAGGATTCCATCCCCCCTGCCCAACCCCGTTCCACATCCAGCTCACTCACCTGCTGTATGCTGCCAGTCTGTGGCTCAAACTCATATTCACTGCCGGGCCGGGATCGTATGGCCGGGGTGGGGGCGTTCTCGTACACCATCTGCTCCAGCAGAAGACACGACTGGTGCCACAGGTTGTGGTTCCGGCCCAGGTACTGCGAGGACACACATCAACAGTCATCGTGCCACATTCAACACCTGTATTGTGACGACACACATCAACAGTATTCATGTCACGTTCAACACCTGTACTGTGACGACACACATCAACAGTATTCAGGTCACGTTCAACACCTGTACTGTGACGACACACATCAACAGTATTCAGGTCACGTTCAACACCTGTACTGTGACGACACACATCAACAGTATTCAGGTCACGTTCAACACCTGTACTGTGACGACACACATCAACAGTATTCATGTCACGTTCAACACCTGTACTGTGATGACACACATCAACAGTATTCATGTCACATTCAACACATGTACTGTGCCGACACACATCAACAGTAATCATGTCACATTCAGCACCTGTACTATGACTTATATTGAAGAGCCAATCAGAAAAACCGTAATATTCTGACGTCAGCGAACGTAGTACCAATATGGCCGCGCTTTTTCACTGTGTTTTGTGCATGTGCTTTGGATAAAAAAGATCGATTTCAATATAAGTCAACCAATAGCAAAACACGACACAAGTGTTTACGCACCGCTCAACCGGTGGCTAGGCATTATGTCATTTTTCTCTACCACCGGTAAAGCAGTGGTCAGGGCATTCTTTTTATATCTGTCGTGACACATTAAATACCAATTATTTGCAAATTATGGCTCAGGAGCTAAGGCAGAAGGGTTAAAATTGCTCAGGAACTCAGGGCTCAAAGGGTTAAAGCCACAAATGGACGCAACTGGTATTGTCCTCAAAATATCTTAAAACTGCACATACAGTGACATGATGGAATTAATGATGGTCTAAGTTATTAAAAAAAATTTTTTTTTTCATTGTTCAATCAATGCAAGCATTTATGCTGTTTGAAAGCTTTATTTTTTCATTTCATGACTATTCTGTGACATGGACCGTAAACTCCACCACTCTCCAGTCCAATTAAACTAAGTTTTCAAATTCCATGACATTCCAGGATTTCCATGACCTGAATGGACCCTACCTCTACTGCCCCAACAAACAGTCACAGTCCATCATGACACATCCCACATTCAACACATCACAACATTCTCAAATCTGACACATCCAACACATCATGACGTTCTCAAACCTGACCACAAGCTGTTTAATATAGTGCAATGAACTGACTCATTCCTTTCTGATATTCAAAGTCAGCATTAACACGGCTTCACTTGCTCTGATCATGCCTTGAACTACTACAAGAAAAAGACAAGAATAGCAAAATAATACTGAATTCAGCTGGTCACTTAGGAACCATTGGGAGGAATCCCACAAGTTTATAATACATCAAAAGAACCCCTCAAGTTTGCAGTACAGTACAAGAATCCTAAATATCTATATGTTGTATAACATAAGAACCCAATAACTTCACAATACAGTACAGGAAAACCAAGTTCATAGCAAAGAACCCTAAAGTTGATACTATAGTAAAAGAACCGCCCCACTCCCAGCCCCAAATTTCCACTACAGTAAAGCTAATCAGACAGGAGTACTCACCTCCCTCCAACTTTCCTCAATAGCATAGCTAACACACCAAGTTTCCACTGCAGTATTACTAATCAGAGAGGAGTACACACCTCCCTCCAAGTTTCCAGCACATCACAGACAGACAGGAGTAGACACTAAGCTTCCACAACAGTATAACTAACACACTAAGCTTCCACAACAGTATAACTAACACACCAAGTTTCCACAACAGTATATCTAACACAATAAGTTTCTACTCGGTATATCTAACGCACCGAGCTTCTACAATATTATAACTAACACACCAAGCTTCCACAACAGAATAACTAACACACCAAACTCCCACAACAGCACAAAATGGAACAGGACTGCACACACACACACACACACCTTCAGACAAGCTTCCACAACTGTACAAAACGGAACAGGAGTGCATACACACACACACACACACAGTTCACTTTTAGTGTTAAAAGATTAAAGTATGCTATATCCAAGAAGCTTTGAAAATGAATGACTAAAATTTTGGAAACAGAAACAGTTCATTTAAATTAGAATTTTACAAGAACACTGTGACAAATAATAAAAATTGAACCGTATTCAAAGAATACAGCAAATACACAACACAGGAAAGCTCTGACCATGTTACGAATCAGCGCCCATGACTTACAAATCAAACTGGGAAGATATAAAAATACACCAAAGAACAAAGACTGTGTGATACTTGTAAGAGTTTAGAAGATGAGATTCACCTTTTTAGACAACTGTGTAAAGTACAATACTTACAGACACAGATTCCTAATCGATATATGTCGTCCAAATGCAAAGCCTAGTGAACTGATCCTAACAGAATTACAGCCAAGGCTGGTGAAATTTGTTCATGAATGTTTCTCTTCTTAATATGCTCATTGTTTATGTTTCACTGTGTCTTATAAACTTTAAGGTTTTATGACAATAAAAAGTATTCTATTCACACACACACACCTTGAGACAGACGTGACTGATGGGCACGGGGGGAACGCAGTGGGAGGCGGCCTCCAGGAAGGTGTGGATGGAGCTGGGCTGGCAGTCCTTCTGGGGGGCGTGGCTGCCGCTGAGGAAGAAGGGCAGCATGTTCTGGCCCAGGGCCTGCTGGTTCTTCTCCGACAGGATCTTCCAGACCCGGGGCAGCAGGTCCAGCCAGCTGCTGTGAGCCAGATCCGTGTTGCTGTGGCACAGCTGGGTCAGCGCCGTCAGGTACTGCACCGTCTGCAACACGAACCACCAGCCAACGCCGCTCTGCTGGGTTCAAGCGGAAGAGTTTTTCTTCGGGGTATCGGATGGTTTGAGAGGTGTCCCGCAATGTGCACTGTACCATGTCACACCAAGGCTTCTCTGCTGGGTTAAAAAAGAAGTTTTTTTTTTTTGGCATTGGATGGTTTGAGAGGGCGATGTGCATGATACCAACACCACTGTCACTGTGCCATGTCACACCAAGGCTTCTCTGCTGGGTTCAAATTGAAGAATGTTTTTGGTAGCGGATGATATGAGAACTGCTCTGCAATGAACACTATACCATGTCACACCAATGCTTCTCTGCTGGGTTAAAAAAGAAGTGTATTTTTTGGTATAGGATGGTTTGAGAACTGCCCTGCAATGTGCACGATACCAACACCACTGTCACCACTGTCACAATGCCATGTCACACCAAGGTTTCTCTGCTGGGTTCAAATAGAAGTAATTTTGGGGGTATAGGATGGTATGAGAGGGCGATGTGCACGATACCAACACCACTGTCACCATGCCATGTCACACCAAGGCTTCTCTGCTGGGTTCAAAAAGAAATATTTTTTTTGGTATTGGATGGTTTGAGACGGCAATGTGCACGACACCAACATCACTGTCACTATGCCATGTCACATCAGTGCTTTTCTGCTAGGTTCAGATAGAAGAATATTTTCTGGAATAGGATGGTCTGAGAGCTGCCTTGCAGTGTACACTATACCAACACCACGGTCACTATGCCATGTCATTTACATAAATATATATTTAATGGTAATACATGGCATTTCTCCCATGGAAAATAATACACGCATATACAAATGCCAGGGAAAACACACAGTGACATAGACATGCACAAACAATGATAACACCTGGCATATATCCAAGGGAAAAACAATAAACACACACATACACATAACAAACACATAATAATGGAAACATGGCTTTAAAAAAAATTTTTTTATCACAATCCTTTTCTAATAAATTCACTGAACACACACACAGATACACTTGAACAAACACAAAACAATAATAACAACAATAATATATGGCATTTATGAAGCTCAATTCTTTCACTGTGTATGCACGCACACACACACACACTCGACCCTCAACAAAGCAATACAGTGGCAGAGAAAAACAAACCAACCAGCTAACAAAATAAGAATATTTATACATACAAAAACTTACTTGAAAATGAACATCTGAGACCTTTGTTAAAATGAAATAATGATTAAATCTTATAATGTTTTAAATAACTGAATCAGAAAAAGAATGTTTTATTTTGCAAAGAATAAAATCATCTGTTCAACATGACCAGCTATCTTATCCCAAAATCTAAAGCATCACATTAATTTTAAAACAGACATAAACTGAAATACAAATTCTATTTCATTTTCAAACATTAGTACCTCATATCCCAACCACTCTAAAAAGAACAAAAAGAAAAAAACATGAATAAAGAAGAAAAACGGGGGGAAAAAAAAAAGAAAAAAAAAGAAAGCAAGCCAATGCACATGGACACAGGTATGGGGAAAAGTTTTACAAAATGAGACACAACAACCACACACCTTAATCTCCCGACAGGAGTCCAGGAATTTATTCTGGCGCTGCAGCAGCGACTGCAGGCTTTGCTTGGGTGTGCCTCCCTCGCTCTCCATCTCCATCTTCTTCTCCAGCTTTTCTATCTCCTCCTGCGACAAAAACTGAACTCACACCACGTTCAGGAATGGACAAAGGAGTCCGGCTCCATGCCATCGTCCCACACATCGCTGGCAGGCAGTGAGACAGATATACAGTAACAGAGAGAGAAATATATATATGTGTGTGTGTGTGTGTGTGTACGCATGTGGATGTGTGTTTCAATTTATTTGTGTCTGTGCATGCATGCAAGTGCATTGTCAACATGCCAATATTCGTCCCTTCCACTATTCAGTACGCCATACTATCATTGTGGATTTCCCCTTTTCCCTCATCTTCCATGAAAAAACACCTTCCACACACTCAGTAACCATCCATTTTCTACTCATCATCTTTTACATCACTTTCATGTTGGATAACTCAAGAAAGGGAGTTATCACTGATGGAAACAATGTTGTTGTCTACTATTGTAGAGGCCAAAATCAAAACCTTTCACAGACCTGGGACATTTAAAAAAAAGATTTTTCAAGGACTTTAGAAAAAGGCATGTCATATATGCTTTTTTAATTATTTATTCTATTGAACAAATTCTCAACAACAAAAAAGTTAACACCTGTATGAATCCTGCACAACAAGCATCAAGAGGAGAGAAGAGAGGAGAGTCTGGCAGGAAAAAATACAAAAAAAAAGGGTGGCGCTCTCAGTGTAGCCACGCACTCTCCCTTGGGAGGGCGGCCCGAATTTCACACACAATAATCTGTTTGTGACAAAAAAACGAGTAATACAATACCCACCAGCGCAGACATGAATAAATCTGAAGGATGGATTCAGCGTACAGTTCAGTCATTACTGATGATGAAACTGTCTGGAGAAAAAAAAGGAAAGAAAGAAAGAATACTGCATACCTGCCAACCTTCCAGACCCAACATCTGGAATCCTGTCAGGGAGTGGGCTCAGGAGGGGGGCGTGGCGTGAATCGATAAATGAAAACTGTTCCTTATACTGTGAAGTAAAGCGCTGATAAACCCTTTTTTTCCCCCGCTGATTTGCTGCCCACATCACATCAACTTCACTGCTCGACGCCATGTTGGTAAAACCGCACTGGCGCCTTGTGTGTGTGTGCAGTAACTGTTTTCCAGTTAAAAAAACATCGATTGGTGTACAGACCCAGCAAGTGGGTTCAGTTTCTCACGTTTTTTTTGTGTGCGCACGGGCGTGTTTTTTTTGTTGTTGAAATTTTTTAATTTGGAAAAAAAAGTAGAAAATCGTAAAATCGGAATCAGTGCTATAATTCGGAAAAATTCCTAAAAATTAGTAAATGGCTGGCAGCTATGGAAGAGAGAGAGAGAGAGAGCAAGAGAAAGTACCTCCTTGACGTCAGCAGGTGGGTCGACCAGCTCCACATCCATGTTCTCCTCCTTGATGTGCATGATGTTGGCAAAGGTGGCCCGCTCCTGGCTGTCCGCCATGTTGATCACCGACGAGGCCGAGGGCAGCAGGTTCATGGGCGAGGAACTCTGGATGGCAGTGCCACTCACCGCTACCAGCATCAGCAACTGCATGGGAATATGACGCAGGTGTCAGGTGATGTGTTGTATTGCCTGTCGTGACTGGTATCGCAGTGTGTTGTATTGCCTGTCAAGACTACAGGATAATTCAGGTGTGGCAGTGTGTTGTATTGCCTGTCAAGACAGGTGTGGCAGTGTGTTGTATTGCCTGTCAAGAATACAGGATAATTCAGGTGTGGCAGTGTGTTGTATTGCCTGTCAAGACTACAGGATAATTCAGGTGTGGCAGTGTGTTGTATTGCCTGTCAAGACTACAGGATAATTCAGGTGTGGCAGTGTGCTGTATTGCCTGTCAAGACTACAGGATAATACAGGTGTGGCAGTGTGTTGTATTGCCTGTCAAGACAACAGTGGCAGTGTGTTGTATTGCCTGTCAAAACTGGTGTGGCAGCGTATTGTATTGCCTGTCAAAACTGGTGTGGCAGCGTGTTGTATTGCCTGTCAAGACAGGTGTGGCAGTGTGTTGTATTGCCTGTCAAGACGACAGCATAATACAGGTGTGGCAGTGTGCTGTATTGCCTGTCAAGACGATAGCATAATACAGGTGTGGCAGTGTGCTGTATTGCCTGTCAAGACTACAGCATAATACAGGTGTGGCAGTGTGCTGTATTGCCTGTCAAAACTGGTGTGGCAGTGTGTTGTATTGCCTGTCAAGACAGGTGTGGCAGTGTGTTGTATTGCCTGTCAAGACAGGTGTGGCAGTGTGTTGTATTGCCTGTCAAGACAGGTGTGGCAGTGTGTTGTATTGCATGTCAAGACTACAGCATAATACAGGTGTGGCATCCAGGCAGTAAAATGTGTCCTGTGTTAACTAACTGTCCGGCAAACACTCCCAGTATCACGATTCAAAAGTAACTCAATCGTTCCTCAGCCGACTTTGAAAACATGAAACGGAGACAATTCACTAATCATTAAGTCACTGCTTGGCCACTTTTTATCTGCCACAGCAGGTGTCACGTTCACTTTCAAGTCCACGTCCTCCAACACAACACATGAATTCAGTTTTCAGCCATTTAACATCTTTTATATGAGAGTGAAATCAGATAAAGAAAAAAACAACAAACAACAACAACAACAACAACAAAAAAACACCCCAAAACAGGGAAAAGGCAGGAAGGGGTGGTGGTGGTGGTGGAAGTTGGAAGGAAGGTCATGGTGCCATGAACTGGATGTGGGTAGAGTGGCCTGTGTGTGTGTACTGTGTGTATGTGTGTGTGTATACGTGTGCGTGCCCACGCTTGTGCTTCTGCAGAACCCACCTCAATGCACTGTTTGATCCAGTAATGGGTGCCCATGTTTTCCCAGTTCTGGGAGCACACAATGTACATCAGGCGGTCGAACACCCGGCGGGCAATGCTTCTGTCAAACACCTGCAAACATACAGCGTCACAGCAAACACCTACATGTAGCGTCACAATATTCTGTCATGATTCAAGCGCTCTGTGAAACATTTGCAGAACTGTGTTTAAACAATGGACTCCCCTTTAAATGTGACGAAATGCAGTAAAATATTACTTTCAAGCATGTGAGCAAATACATACTCCCTGTGTGAATCTGAGTCAGAGTGAGTTTGCTCGACTCTATGAATGCATAAATGTGTGTATATGTGACATGAATAACAGATCTGTATCTCTTCATGTAAAATTTACATTTGAGTTAGAAAATGGTTGTCAGAATCAACGAAAGGAAAAACAAAACTGAAATTCAGATTGTCTGTATCTCTTCGTGTGTTGATATCCAAATTAGACAGCAGTTGTCAAAATCATTGCTTGTTTAAATTAAACAAGCATTTGAGCGTACACTTTTGGACTGTGTTCTCATCTCAAAGAGTTATTGATGTCCTTCATCATTCCCAATGGACTTTCATGATGATGATGGTGATAATGTTGGTGTGTCATTCCACCCGGCATTTGTGGGTATGATTTACCTCCACAATCAATGGGACTTTCATGATGATGATGATGGAAATAATGTTGGTGTGTCATTTCCACCAGCATTTGTGGGCATGACTTAACTCCACAATCGTTCCCAATGGCCTTTCATGATGATGATGATGATGATGGTGATAATGTTGGTGTGTCATTTCCACCGGCATTTATGGGCATGACTTAACTCCACAATCACACCCAATGGACTTTCATGATGATGATGATGATGGTGATAATGATGGTGTCATTTCCACCGGCATTAGTGGGCCTGACTAACCTCCACAATCGCTCCCAATAGACTTTCATGATGATGATGATGATGGTGATAATGATGGTGTCATTTCCACCGGCATTAGTGGGCCTGACTTACCTCCACAATCGCTCCCAATAGACTTTCATGATGGTGATAATGATGGTGTCATTTCCACCGGGCATTAGTGGGCCTGACTTACCTCCACAAACTTCTGCCTGATGACAGGCTGGTTGCAGCGCAGACCTGTCAGAAACGCCTGCTCCAGCTTGGAGGTCAGCTCACTGCCGATCAGACTTTCATCCCTGCACACAGCACACCCACTGTTGTCACCACTCTGCTGTCTTCATTTTCCCTTCTGTGTATTTGTATTTGTATTTCTCTTTTTGTCACAACAGATTTGTCTGTGTGAAATTTGGGCTGCTCTCCCCAGGGAGAGTGCGTCGCTACACTACAGCGCTGCCCATTTTTTTGCATTTTTTCCTGCGTGCATTTTGTTTTGTTTTTCCTATCGAAGTGGATTTTTCTACAGAATTTTGCCAGGAACAACCCTTTTGTTGCCGTGGTTTTTTTACGTGCGCTAAGTGCATGTTGCACACAGGACCTCGGTTTATCGTCTCATCCGAATGACTAGTTGTTGGTTTGCTGCAGCTTACAATGTCATTATGCTTTGTGTCTGTGTATTGGTGTCCGTGTTTCGGCATATGCTTTCAACACGAACCAAGTTCGTTCGTTCGTTCTTTACTTTGACGTCTTTTCACTGTAAGTGATACTGGATGATAAATTAAGTTGCAGGATGGATTATTTGCTCATCTCACCCATTGCTGAACTTTTTTTCCCCGACTGGATGTGGTCCAGCGTGTATCAGCCCGCATGCTTTGACACCTCCTTCAAACTGACTCATCCGTTGTTGCACTGCCAGTCGACACACAATGGGCAGCAACTCTGTCTTATTACAAGGGGCAGAGATATTTGTATTTGTATTCTTTTTATCACAACAGATTTCTCTGTGTGAAATTCGGGCTGCTCTCCCCAGGGAGAGCGTATCGCTATACTACAACACCACCCATTTTTTGGTATTTTTTCCTGTGTGCAGTTTTATTTGTTTTTCCTATCGAAGTGGATTTTTCTTCAGAATTTTGCCAGGAACAACCCTTCTGTTGCCATGGGTTCTTTTATGTGCGCTAAGTGCATGCTGCACACAGGACCTCAGTTTATCGTCTGATCCGAATGACTAGTGCCCAGACCACCACTCAAGGTCTTGTGGAGGGGGAGAAAATATCGGCGGCTGAGCTGTGATTCAAACCAGCGCGCTCAGAGTCTCTTGTTTCCTAGGTGGATGCGCTACCTCTAGGCCATCACTCCACATATCTAGATCATTTTCTTATTTTAGGTTCACTGACCACAGTCACACCCCTTCCTCCTGAATAGAGTACAGCTGCATGTATGGTATAAGTTTTGTGGTGTGTAAAACTGGACATACCTACCTGCAGACAAGGATTTCCCCTTTGGAACATGAGAAGAGCACCCAGGACGTGCCCATTTTCAGACAGCCAAGACCCCCTTGGAAAACCAGAGGGACCTGCCATCTAGAATTCCAGATTTCGTTTTTCCTCATGAGACTAGGCCTTAGTGTGTTGAATGCTGAACTGAAGTCCACAAATAACACTCTGGCACAAGTACTGGGATGGTCAAGGTGTTCAAGGATGTCGCGGATGATTACAATGATCACGTCATCCATGTCCCTACGTGGATGATACACTAACTGGAGTGGATCCAGTCTGTTTGTTGCAGCACTCTTTTCAGAACCAGTTTCTCCAAGCACTTCATAATAACAGGAGTGAGGGCAGACAGGCCTCCACTCCCTTGAATGACACTCTCGCCAAACCAGAACCCAAGCACTGACCTTAAGGACACAAGCCAACAGGTCGTTAAGCTGTACTCACCGTCAGACTGGACATACGCATGAAGCCCACGAGAATGAATGACCAGTCACATGAGCTGAAGCTGACAAAGATGGCAACTCTCTGATGGTTCTGGCACACTATGCACGTTCATTTCGACTTACAGCTCCTGACAGATGGGGTGCTGGAAAGCTTACTGTCCGGTGAATCAAACTGAATTTTGTTCAGTTTTAGGCCAAAGCCCCATGTGAAGGGATGTGAACAAAATGAAATTTTGTTCCTAAAATTACATTTAAGTAACATACTCACCGTGACCCACTAGTGCAGACTCCAGCAGGGATCTGATTCCTGTCCTGTGCAAACTACTACCCACCTATGTGGAGAAAACGGAAGTAGCTATGGCCGATAACTCTTTTTCCCGCAGCCATCTTGACTCCTGCTCCTGTGCTCTGCATACAGCTAAGTTTTTTTCATATTTTCTGTCTGTCTCATTAGTGACCATGAACGATCAGGTCAGGTGATTCATGGTCGGCACCTGGGCACGCAACAGCACCCAACCAACAACAGGACTGCTATCATGATGTGTGGTGAACAACGACAATCTACATCTATCCCCTAATCATACTTGTTCATCACGGAGTGGTCAGTTACCTGTGGATGTACACACAACAGCACCCAACCAACAACAGGACTGCTATCATGCTGTGTGGTGAACGACAATCGACATCTATCCCCTCTATTTATCCTATCCTATCTATCTATCTAATCATACCTGTACATCACTGTGTCTGTCTGGTGGCACAGGTATGTGCATGCAGTGGTCATTTACCTGTAGATGTAGTTGACAAGGTCCAGGAACTGGGCAGTCAGCTCGTGGTCCTCAGAGAAGCGTCGCTCCACGTTCTGCATCAGCTTGATCAGCAGGCACGCCTTGTCCTTCACCTGGGGGGCCTGGTTGATCTCACGCTGTGTCTGTCACACAGCACACCTCCCATGACGCATCATGCTGTTCACCACATCTTCGTTCGTGGGCTGCAACTCCCACATCTACTCGTATGAACATGAGACGGCTTTTATGTGTATGACTGTTTTTACCCCACCATGTAGGCAGCCATACTCCATTTTCAGGGGTGTGCATGCAGGGTACGTTCTTGTTTCCATAACCCACCAGACATTGACATGGATTATAGGATCTTTAACGTGCGTATTTGATCTTCTGCTTGCATATACACAAGAAGGGGGTTCAGGCACAAGCAGGTCTGCACATATGTTGACTTGGGAGACTGGAAAATCTCCACCCTTTACCCACCAGGCACCATTACTGGTGTGATGTTCCAATAATATGTTATGTCTAAGGAGTTAAAGACCTGTTTTAACTGTCTACATGTACCTAAAGCTATAGTTCACAATTAGACTTGCCTGTTCCCATTTACCCTCAGGCCCCCCTGCTATTTCAAACGTCGACAAAACGTTGAAAAGAATGAACAGACAAACTTTTCGTGGTGAAACCAGTCAAAGAAAGCCTTCAAAAACAAAAGAACGATGTCTGACTATCGTGCAACATGCTATCTTTATAGTACACACACTGAGCTGGTTGCTCTGACTGGACCGTTTGCATTTAGGCATGCCTACCCTACCCCTCCACATGACTGATCTGCAACTTGACTCTGTGACTGACCTTCAACTTGACCCAGTCCTCCACCATCTTGGTGATGGCCTTCATGACCTTGTTGTCGGGGGTCTTCTCTATGAGCCCCGTCAGGATGGTGCCGATGAAGCTCTTCTTCATGTCCTGACTCATCACCCCGACGCGGTTCTTCACCAGGTCCAGGGCCAGGATCAGCAGTTCACTGGCCAGTGCTGCAAACCAAGCACTCCCCTTGTTCATGGTGCAAATTTAATGAACTTCCTCTTCTTCTTCTTCTGCATTCGTGGGCTGCAACTCCCACGTTCACTTGTATATACAAGCATGAGAGAGGTGATGACAATGTCGACTACCTGTAATGGTTTCAGTTTATGTCTTGCCACACGTTTGTTCTTTCTTGGACGAACATAGGTTTCAAACTTGGTTAAAACTGCATCAGGATTTTCTTTTTCACCTTCA
>JAAQRG010277388.1:7500-13141 GCA_011634625.1 Babylonia areolata | reverse complement strand
GTTGATGATGATGATGATGACTCTTGTTCTTGTTCTTCTTCTTCTGCTTCTCCTTCTTCCCCCCAGTATTCTCGTTTTTCTTTCCTTTTCAACCTTCTCATCAGCTTCTTTGTTATATCCCTCTCTTTGCATTTCCTCTTTACTCGTCTCTTTTTCCTCCTCTTTGTCTTCCTTCTCATTTCTTCTTCTTCTCCTTTGCATCATCATCCTTTCTCTCCACCCATATCTCATTGTTTGCTTCTTAACTTATTTCTGTCTAGCATGCATTTTATTTGCGGAGGCCTGCTAACTTAAGTTAAAAAACAACAACTTGCTGCTAACCCATTCAGATACTATCAAAGCTTTAGGTTTGTTGTGACCAGTTCTAAGGTTATGCTAAACGTGGAAGCGGGAGTATCAGTGTGGTCTGCTGGTGATTTTGCTCGCTCTCTCTCTCTCTCTCACTCTCTCTCACACACACACACGCACACACACGTACACACACACACACACACACACACACACACACGACCCCTGGCTCCATACACTTTAATGCTTTTAACTTTTTCAAGAATTACCAACACTTCAGAAAGATATTTTTTTGTGCTGGGGAAATGGTACCAAAGAGGTCGCTACTTTGGCGGCTGTCTGTTTTGCGCACGACTGAATAATCACAAAATGTTTACCAGCTTCAGTTCTCTTCACTATGAAAAAGGGGCAGGTGTGTGAAGCTCATGATGAATTGAACAGCATGTTCTTCTCAACAGTGAGATCTCTCCAGCCTGTCTCTCAGCTGGTCCTTCATCCTCTTCCTCCTCCTTCTCATTTTTATTTGTTGTCTTGTTTCCCACAACACACACACACACACACACACACACACACACACACACACACACACACACACACACACACAGAGTCTCTCTCCTTCACACACTCTGTCACATGCACACTGCGCTCTGTCTCTTTCTGTGTCTGTCTGTATCTCTCGTTCAAAAATAAATAGGAAACTGGTGCGGCATTAGTTATAAGGATAGAAAATTGAAGAGGAGGTTTGGGGCTTGGAGGGGGCGGTGTTACAGTCAGATTACAAATAGGTGGAACCAGAACAAGTTTCCTATTTTTTTGATAAATACAGCTTCTGCAGCTCATGTTACGATGGCTGAGAATCTCACCGTATCTCACACCTGCATGTTCATCCTCGTTCGTGTGTAAAAAAGTGAGAATAAGACCCCCCCCTCCCCCCCAAAAAAAAAAGAAAAAGATTAAATGAAATAGTGTACGAACCATGCAGGTTATATTTTGAAAAATCTTTCAGGTATTCAGATTATGTTGGGGGTAGTTCTCAAATGATAGAGAAATATGTATTTCGGAGAGATAGTGTTTCAGTGTATTCACACCATGAAGGCGCGTTCATTCTACAAACTAGGAGTAAAGACAGTCGTGATCTGCAAGGTGCTGTCACTCTCCCTCATCCAGATGCCCTCGTTCTCCTACAGAACTCGTGTCTGTTGCACCATTTTTGCATATATTCAGACAAGATATTTTAGCTTGCAATCAGAAGAGTTCATTCCTGTCGAACAGACCAGGATTTCTGTCGGCGTGACGTCAGCAAGGTCTGATATCTGCTTGTAACCAGAAGAGTTTAGTCATGCGGTACAGAGTGACACTATGGCATCACGACTTCAGCAAGATCTGATATTTCGCCTTTGATTGCAAACAGTTCATTCATAGCAGTACAGACTAGGAACGCAGTCCGCATGACGTCAGCATTTTGCCCCCTTAATCTGCAGAGTTCGGAGGTAACGAGTTTGGAAAATAGACAGACTTTCATTTGCAAAGATATGGTGTTTCGCCCAAGTCTTCGAAGTTGGAAGTGAAACTCAGGTTTGAACACGACCTGCGAGGCTCCGAGACTCCCTTTTGGCTGCCGCCCGCAGTGTTGGGGGAAGAGCCAGACGCCCCAAGCCAGACTGGGGGAGCGGGGAGACCCTTCATGTGGAGCACGGGGACAGATTCCCTTCTCTCACTCTGACGTCTGGCGCGTGATTGAGGGACGGGTAGTGGGGGATAACGAGAGAGGGAGGGGATGGTTGTGGAAGGGGGTGGGCTTGCTGTCGGTTAATACCACAGACAAAAAGACAGACTGACATATGAACAGAACTGCAGGGAAGCAAGCATAATAATATGTGCCTGTACACCATCGTATGTCTCTTTCTCTGTGTCTGCCACTGTTGCCTTTTCTTACTTTTTCTCTTTCACTCGCCTTTGTTTCAGTCGGTGTGTCTGTATTTGTTTCCTTCCCTCTCTCTCTCTGTTTCTCTTCTTCCCTTCATACCACCAGTTGTGTTGTTGTTGTTGTTGTTGTTTTTACCTCGTGTCTGCTAAACTCCCAAAACAGACCAAAAGAAAAAACAACGGACAGAAAATCTTTCGCAGATTAATTTTGTTTTCTTGATCCAAACAAGTATCCATTGCAGATGCATTTCAGCGAACAATAACCTTGAAAGTTTCCTGGCCGACTCGTCTGTATAAAAGGTCGTTAAAGCTTTGTATTTTATCTTGGTTTTCGATCGTTGCAAAAATTTCAAACAAAAGATCAGAACAAAGTTAAGATATTTGATCCATGCACTTTAGCAAGATCGTAGAACTTTTCATCCCAAGCACGCATTCTAGTGACTGTGCGATGGAGGTTGGAAAAAGCAGCTGTACAACGTGAGAACTTAGTAATATCGTGGCTGTACGTGTTGAGTAGCGTCTCGTTTCGTGAACACAGTATTTCCCGTTTTATAAATATTTTTTATACTTTGGAAGAAAGAAAACAACGAGTTTTTGTGCTCCCCTCCGCCCCTTCTTTCTCAACATATGTCTCCGTCTTTGTTGCAATATTTTCTTGGGTGTCACTTTCTGTTTGTTTTCCCCTACTTCGCAGTTATTAAAAAATGTCTGGAGAAATGTAAAATAAAAAGACATGCATGTCGAAACTCAAGATGATGGTGATATGGGTACTTATATCGCGCCTATACCCGGTCAGAGTCCAAAATCTAAGCGCTTTTCAAACTCGGGTCATTGATCTTGTTCAACAGATTGCCTACCTGGGCAGAGCCGACTGACAGCTGCCTGTGGGCGCTAATTATTTGTTTTCTGTGTCATTCAGTCAGGTTTTATTCACACACACAAGGAACAATTATATGGTATGGTGTGCGTGTGAATGACTGGTGCGAAAGCGCTTTGATTTGTCTCTGCATGATTCAGCGCTATAAAAATACCATTATTATTATTATAACGCAAAAAGAAAACAAGTAGAGACATATCACACACACACACACACACACACACACACACACACACACACACACACTCACTCACTCACTCACTCACTCACACAGATGTGTAACTTTTTACGCGTTTGACAGTTTTGTTTATTTACCCAGTCATACAAGGGTGGAATCAAAGGTGAATATTTGAAATGATTATGTATGTACAATTCAAGACATTTACTTAATGGCTTGAGTAAAAGAGAAGTTGTTAATTTAACAAGGTAAACAACTGATCTCTAAGACTTCAACCATAGAACTGTAGGATTTACATGGCAAACTACCTTCATTTTTAGCAATTTCAACCAGTATCGGACACATCTCAAAAGAGAGAGAATATGTGTGTGTGTGTGTGTGTGTTGGTGTGTGTATGTGTGTGTGCGTGTGTGTGCGCTCGGGCGCGCGTGCTTGCTTGCTTGTTTCGGTGCGTATGTTTATGTGTTTCCGTGTTCACATGCTTATAAATGCTGTTCAGTCCAAGCTTTCATTTCATCAGTCAGATTAATAAAGTAGAGCAAGAAAGTTCGTTCCCCCGTTTCCTTGCTAGCAGATCCACATTGGAAGCACAGGATTAATAGTTAAGGAGATTAGAAAGTTTCCTCCCCTCCCCCACCCTCCGAGAAACGGAAACATCATATCCTAGCATGTGTGGAAGAGGTGGGTGCAGTTAGGGTGAGGTGAGGATGGAAGAGGGATGGGAGACAGCGTCGGTATGATCATTTACATGTTTCTTTCGTTCTTTTGTTTTCTTTCTTTCTTTCTTTCGTTCACCCATTCTTTCTTTCTTTCTTTCTTCTTCTGCCCCTTTTTGCCCCTTCGTTTTTTTGTTTTGTTTTGTTTTTCTTCTTTTTTTTATCAGTATTTTCTTCTTCGTCTTCTTTTTCTTCTTCTTCTTCTCGATTTTTGATCTAATTTTCCATTGGCCATTTCCATTTGAAACAGAGGAGATGGGGTATCGACCAGCGGTGTGTACATCGCCTGGACGGCTGATAGAGCAGAAGGAGTGTCTGTGTCTGCCTGTCACTACTCCACTGGGAACCCCTGTCCTGTCACAGTCCTGAGCATATGCATACGTTTTTGTTTTTTGTTTGTTCGTTTTTGTTTTGTTTTTTGGGGTTTTTTTGGGTGGGGATATGGGGGGGTTCATTTTATTTTTGTTTTGTGTTGTTCTCTGTTGTGGAATTTTTTTTGGTGTGGTGGCAGTAGTGGGTAGTGTGTGCGCGCGCATGCGTGCGTGCGTGCGTGTGTGTGTGTGTGTGTGTGCGCGCGCGCTCGCATGTGAAAGCGAGAGTGCCAGACTCTTTCTCAGTATACTCCCCCCCCCTCCCCCCAAGCCCCCTAACAACCCTTTTCACCCCGCGCCCTCCGCCGCTCCCCATTCCCGAATCCCCATGTTCCACCTCTGCCCCTCTACTTTTCGAAAGAAAATTTTAAAAAAGAAGTCTGAACCCGCCGGCTTTCATCTTCAGCCCTTCCCCTCCACCCCCTCTCTCCCATTTGATTCTCCGCCCTTTCTCCTCCAAATCTACGTACCGCACTAACAGACATACAAACACGACGCAGGCAATGTTAGCACCGTTTTTTTTTTTTTAAAGGTTTCTTTATGTCGGGATTTGACTGGGGACTAAAGATTTTGGCTACGGTAGCAGTAAAGGTAAGGGAATGTGTTGGTCAGTATTTCGTCGACTGAGTGGCTTCACGTTGCTGACTTACTGGTAGGCGGAATCTTTACAGTCCAACGTCTGTTAACTCTTTTATGTGTTCATGTATGTTTTACGTATTCATGTATATAGTTATGGTGGAGATGGTTCAGTAATTATTTGAATGCAGATTCCAAAGACGTTATCATCTATTTCAAATACGGATAAAACAGAGAAAATGTAGTTGGGCTTATTCCAGTGCTCGTCAACAGATAGGTAAGTGAGATATGAAAAGATGAATGATTAACCCGTACGCATTTCCTTTTATTACTGTGTACATATCAACTCCATGTGAAAAGAAAACGTTCAGATAAGGAAAATACAACAAACGTGTTTTTCTTCTCAAGACGAGGAGGCTTGAATTAGCCTCCATCAGATGATCTGGACACCAAACCTCTCTCTCGCGTACACTCTTATATGAACGCACGGGCATGCACAGACACAGACACAGACACACACACACACACACACACACACACACACACACACACACACACACACACACACACACACTGGGAACATACACGTCAAATATTTTAACAAATTCCGGCGTTAATAAAACCCCACATTTTGCTGAAAAGTCTGTGGTATCGCCTACACCTGTATGGGAACTCCAAAGAGCGCAGGTTGATATCGATCATACTGATC
>JAAQRG010277388.1:0-5000 GCA_011634625.1 Babylonia areolata | reverse complement strand
ACAACATCAGAAACAAAAACCGATATTTCATTTGATTATTTTTCCTTACTGAGATGCTCACTGGGGTGTGGTCTGCTCTGTTTTACTGATGGCTATTTGAGATTTACGTTTGGCTTACAGGAAACTGCTAACGTCATCTTAGAACCCGCTTGTCCAACCCCAACAGAACCTCGGTAGTTTAAACTGGCAGGAGGGAAAACATGTCTGTTTGTAGGAATGCAATGTCCAGCTTCACGCGAAGACGTTCAGTGGGGTTTGGCCATAGCGAAAACACCGAAAAAACGCCGTTCAGCTGGTTGAAGTGTGTCACTGAAAATTACAAGACATGAATGCGTCAGTGCATCAAGTCTTCGTTTATAGTGGGGGGGGGGGTTTCCTACTTTTTTCTTAAAGGAATGAAACCGATAGACTCGACCATGTTTTGTTTCCCGTAGTGATCAGGAGCTATTCTGCAGGTGGCAACCCAGGAACGCTGGAGCAGAAGACGTACTGACTGCTGCTTGAAAAGTACTGGTGTTCTTTCAGATATCGCCTCCGTCAGGCTGATTTGTCTCTGGCAAAAACTTTGGTCCGTATCCTCTCAGTTCACAGACATTGAATGGAAGAGGATCAGTGTCTGATGTGTTTAGTTCAACTGAATCCCCATTGCCTGGTTCCGGTCCGAGGCATGTGGTTTTTGTTGTTGTTTATTGTGTTTGTTTGTTTGTTTTTGTTTTGTTTTGTTTTGTTTGTTTTTTTCGGGAGCGGGGGGAGGGGGGGGATATTGTTGTTGTTTATTGTTGTTTTTCTTCTTCTCTCTCTCTCCATTAACAGAAGGTGATACTAATCTCAACAATGCCCCGAGAAACTGTTGTCTATCAGCCGCGTATCTAGATTACGAGAGAAAGAAAAAAAAGGGCATAAAGAAATGAAGGTCAAAATGAAGGAAAGAATGAGATGTGAATCAAATTAAGAAGGAAAGACTGAAAATGAAAGACAGACAGATCAACAGGACAGGACAGACAGGAAAGAAAGAAAGAACAGGGGAAAAAAATAGTTTCTTCGTTTCAAAACGTCTCCAGCTTTGTCAAAACTGTTTGACTTTGAAAAGAGGAATCAACAAATGACGGGTATATCTCGTCCGCATGACTAGTACCCAGACCACTACTCAAGGTCAAGTGGAAGGGGCAGTTAAAGTCCCGGTCCGTGTTTAGGACTCGAACCCGTGGACGTTCGTTTCCTTGTTGGGTGCATTGACGCTGGGCCACCGCTCCACCGCGATATCTTTTGCAAAGGAGACCAGCGGGTAACGAGAGGAGATAAGTATCCTTCCATGTCTGTGAAAAAGGGGAGATAACTACCCCGCCTCCATCTCTGTACCACCCAGGAACACCCAGGAAGACACGTGTGGACTGCTGCCCCCCAAAGTGCTCGAGTTCCCCTCGGCGCTCTCTCCAGACTGGTGTATGTCAGGGTCTTGTCTCCGTCCTTGGTCTTTTTCTAGACTGGTCTCGGAGATAATTTAGGTAATTTAGGGCTTCCTGGGGCCAACTGGTAGGACTTGGGGAGGGGGGATGGGTTAGGGGGTGTATGTTGAGGCTCGTTAGTGCAAAATGTGTGTGGGCCATTATTATTCATTGTTGCTTTCTTCCAAGTGACGGTTTGCTCATTAAAGGAGAGGACTTGTCTAACTGCCGTCTTTCACAGTGGATTACTGTGGTTTTGAAGTGGCAGTTGCTCGTTAAACGACTCACTCCTGTTGCCTTGACCCTTCCCCTGCCCCTACTAATTTTAGTCATCTCCCCCTCCCCTTTCTACACACACACACACACACACACACACACACACCAGCTTGATGTGTGATTATAAAGGTGGGATGGAAGGAAAACTAAAAGGATATAAGGGAGAAATATCAGTTGTGATTTGTTAGTAGGTATCTGTATATTTTTATGGATGGTTTCTGGGATTTTTCACTAACTCCGGTACAGTATAAAAGGTCAAGCAAGGTGCATTACGGTGCGCCACATTTCGTTGGTAATTTGCTTTGTGAAAACGAAAGAAACGACAGACAGTGCGCCAGGTGAACTGAACGTTCAGTACTGCCACAGAGGACCATTGATACAGAGAGAAGAAAACACATTTACCTTTAGTCTGACGCAGCGCTTGTTTCAACGTGTAAATGCTGGAGAATTCTTCTTCCTTATCGGTACGCCAACCAGTATGGATTTTTTTCCTGGTATTTTCAACAGTCGCCATAACTAGTGTTCTCTCTCTCTCTCTCTCTCTCTCTCTCTCTCTCTCTGTCTCTCTCCCTCTCTCGCGTAAAAATAGTGACTTGGATGTCACGCGCGCGCGTGTGTGATGGTGTGTGTGTTTATGAGCGATGGTGTGTGTGTGTGTGCGCATGTGCGTGCGTATGTGTGTGTGTGTGTGTGTGCGCGCGCGCTCGCAAGACAAGCTCTTTATCAAATACAAACGTAAGAAAAATCAACCTTTTCAAAATCCTGAACACGAACAAGACCTTTGCAGTCTCCCTAATGATGTGTGTGCTACATCAAAACCGAAATCCACCACCCCTTTTACATGGCTGCTGCACAAGAATGAATGCCACACAATCTACAATATTTTGATTTTACAAAATTGAAATTTTCACCCGAAACAGTCAATATTTGTCATGCATGCAGTGTAAGCTAGTAAATACACAATGAGAGCATTCTTAAGCTGATAGCAAAGCAAACATCATCCCTTAGTGTAGCAGAGATATGGTATGCTGCATATACAGTGAATGCTTTCTTGAAAATGATTAACGCGAGAGAAAAAAGGAACTTTAAATGAATAAATAAATAGATAAAGAAATAAGGAAACGATATCGGTTTTTTCTTTGTTTGTTTCCTTTGTTTGTTTGTTTGTTTTGTTGTTTTTTCGTTGTTTTTTTCTGATTTTAAATGAACGGGACAAAAAAGAAAGAGTTCAATGAACGTCACAGAAAATCTAGATTCGCTATATGTATTTTACTGATGTCTGTAATTATAATGAATTATCAAAAATGGAAGCCATGAATGTCAGAGTAAACGTTTAAGGGAAAAAAAGAGGTTTTGAGATAAAGGGTATTTACGTTTTCTTTTCACTTTTTTTTTTTTTTTTTTTTTTTTTTTTTTTTTTTTAATATTTCTTTCGTCTCCCCTCTCTTTTTATTCAAACTGTAAATGATGTAACACGAATTTGGGAGATTAAATATGTTACTGCTATTATATTTTGTTGTGTGCGCGCGTGCACACATACACACACGCGCGCGCGCGCGCGCGCGCTTTCCAGCTCTTGCAAACAATTGTATTTATTTCACTGTGGACTAGTTTTCAAGCGCAGCTGGCTTATGCTCTACTGTCCTTTATGCTTGTTTGTTTTTCTCAAAGCTGATCGGGTTTCAAGCGTGGTTGTCTGCAGTGCAAATAACAAGATAGTTTTATTCTCGGAGGTTTCAGAGCATGCTGACTGATCCGTATGCGCTACACCTCGTTTGCTTTTTCACTTCTTTTTTTCATCTTTTTTTTTTCTGCTGCCGTTTGCCACAACAATCTGAAGTCATTAAGTTCTGGGAAACACGGCACACATTTTCAGGTCCGCGTTCTTGATTGCATGAAATTGGGCATTGCCTCCCCTATGTTCTCCCTGTCCTCCTCCATTACCCCCCTTCCCTTCGTAACTGTCATTACACGATATCAGAGCAAGATGGCGCCGCAGATTCAATTTTTTGGTTATTAAATTGTACTTGATGTACAGGCTCGTCCTGGGTTTTTAGTGCTTGATATTTCTGCTGTTTTTTGTTTTGTTTTTTGTTGTTGTTTGGGTTTATATATATATATATATATATATATATATTTGTGTGTGTGTGTGTGTGTGTGTGTGTGTGTGTGTGTGTGTGTGTGTGTGTGTGTGTGTTTGACGGGCATCGCAGTTTGATAGGTTTTTTGTCGGTTTGTGTTGGTTTGTTCATATCGTTGTATTTGTCCTGGAATATGTGCAGGCGGCTTGTCTGGAAACAATAGGAACAAAATTATAATGATACTAATTTTGTTCGCTTGTTGTGTTAGAGCTTGTTGGTCATCGTATATTGTCATATTTTTGTCCTCTCTTGATTGAAAGCCTGTTTGTCCTCTTTATTGTTACAGCACTTTTGTCCTCTTTGGATTTAAAGCCTGTCTATTGTTACATATTTTTTTGTCCTCTGGATCTAAAGCCTGGTTGTCATGTTTATTGTTACAGTATTTTTGTCCTTTTTGGATTCTTTATTGTTGCAGGATGTTTGTCCTCTTTGGATTTAAATCGTACTTGTCCTCTTTATTGTTACAGTATGTTTTGTTTTGTCCTCTTGGGATTTAAAGCCTGTTTGTCAACTTTATTTTTACAGCATTTTTGGATTTCATCTACTTCTTCGACCTTTCCATTCGTCACTTCCCTTTCCGTCCTTCTGAAAGAAACCACTAGACACTGAATCATGTCCACGTCGTCTGGAGTACCCATTTGACGAGTCTTCCCTCTCGCCATCCCTACAGTACCCCCACCCCACCCCCACCCCCACCCACCCACCCACCCTCTCTTTCTCTCTCTCTCTCTTTCTGTCTGTCTATATCCACCTTTCACTCTCTTCTTCTCTGTCTCACATGCAGACAGGGAAGAAATGGGAAGGAGAGAAAGACACCCTATAAGCCCACGATTTCTCGGAATCTCTCACTTTAAGAGAAATAGTGGGATTGTGAGAAATCGTGGGAAGTCCCCCTTATTTTTATTAAGATATTTCCTTTATCATCGGAGTTGGTTTATTGTCGATTGCCATTGCAAATCCAAGAGAAAAATGAGAGAGAGAAATAGAAACTAAAATGGGGGAAACGACAACGATGATCATGATAATGACATTGGCGTTAGCGAAGACATCAGCAATAGACGGTGAAGGTGATGGCACGGTACTGGTTTTAAACAGTGTGATTGTATGTGTATGTCTGTGTGTGTGTGTGTGTGTGTGT
>JAAQRG010277387.1:0-13093 GCA_011634625.1 Babylonia areolata | reverse complement strand
GTCAGGAATGACAAAAGCAGATCCTGCACTGCTATCATCCAGGACCGAGCCATTAGTGTAAACTTTTAAATGATAATCAAAATTTTCTTCTAATTCAGTTCTGACAGATGCTGCTATTATATGTGGAGATATCCTTTTGTTGTGTCAGAAGCACAAATGTGGACGTTTGCTTTTGTTAACTCCCAGGGAGGTACAGGTGGCACCAGAACATGAGGTGCCATATCATGTAAATCAATGTCGGAAGAATTTAAAATATCTGACACATATGTACGAATGGTTTGTAGATTTGAATTATTTTGTGCATTTTTTGGAAAATCAGTATCAGACCTAATATTTAATTCCTCAAAATCATCCACTGCTGTACATCTCACAATGTATTTAGCAGAACTTAATTTTCTGATTTCATCGAGTGGTAGAATACCTGCAAGCTTATAGGCTTCTGAGGTCTAAGTATGCACAGGTACCCCTAATGCGACTTTCACGGCTTTACTGTCAATTATTCGCAGCTTCTTTAGAAATGTCGGCGGAGCAGAAAAGAAGATTTCTTGACCGTAGGTCAGTCTTGATCTTACGAGAGATGTTGCTAAATGTAAAAGAATTTTGGAGTCTTGTCCCCAAGGAGAGTGACTTACAATTTTTAAGAAATTTAAACTTTTAACTGCTTTAGTCACTATTGAATCAATGTGTTTCTTCCAGTTTAGTTTTGAAGTAAATAGGATCCCAAGAAATTTTATTTCCGACTTGAAGAATATTTCACGTCCTCCCCCCAAAAAATCGTGGTAGTTTATAACCATTATTAAAGAGGATCAAATGTGTTTTTTCTACAGAAAACTCGAAACCATTAGAGTGCATATGGCTACTCAGTCTATCGAGTTCACCCTGAAAATGTTTCAGTACATAATTGATGTAATGTAGGCTTGTCCTTTTCCTCAAGGATGTCTGAATCCATATGGCAATACCATCTGTATATTGAGCCAGCTTGGTAGATGATGAAAAACATGTGTGTAAATCATAAAGCATAATATTGAACAACAGTGGAGAAATAATGCAACCCTGTGGGATTCCCATGTTTATAGGCCTAGAGGTTGATAAAATTACTCCCACTTTTGCCGCTATATATCTCCCACTTAAAAAGGATTTAACATAGTCATAAACATGACCCGACAGACCAATTTGTTTCAGCTTAGATAACAGTCTGCTACACCATACTCGGTCATAAGCTTTAGTAAGATCAAAGAAAGACGCAAGGATACTTTTTGCTTAGAAAACTGTTTTTTAATTTGGGTAGTGAGACGGGTCAGGTGATCAGTTGTAGATCTTCCTTTCCGGAATCCAGTTTGAGCTGACGGAATTATGTCATTTTTGTCACAAGTAATATACCATTCTAATATTTACAATTTTCTCCATGACTTTCCCAACGTGGGAGGTAACCGAAATAGGTCTATAGTTCGAAGCTTCTGTTTGAGGTTTACTCTGTTTTAATACAGGAGTTACAATGGAAGTTTTCCATACCTCAGGGATTTGTCCACATTCCCAGCACTTTTGAAATAATGTATGTAATATAATTATCCAGTTTTCTGGCAAATGGTTTAAAATAGTGTAAGATACTACATCCTTACCAACTGACACATTTTTGTTACTCAGCTAATGAATAGCGTTCTTAACCTCATGTAAAGTTATTGCCGAGTTGATTGTATTATCATTTTGTGGGGTAGGGTCTCTATATTTGTCACTGATTTCTTCTTCCTCTCTTAAAGTCTTTTGTTTATTTGTCAAACTATCCACACTACCTGTTTTAGAATACATACAAACAAATTCTTCAGCCTTCTCTTGAGGGGTCAGAAACTCTTTATCTTTCATTTTAATAGGATAGTCTTGCAGAACAATGCCTGATTTCATTTCTTTCACTTTGCCCCACAGTTTTTTCATATCCTTATGGTCAGATACTTCATCCAAACAGAACTGTGACCAGTATTGTCTTTTTTCTTGGGCTATGACACTATTCGCCTTGATTTTTGTGAAACACATTTCTTTATGAGCGGCTTCTTTTACATCTTTGTCAGGTACTTTTCAGAGTCTTAACCATGTTAGGTATGCTAGTTTCTTTGCATTTACAGTCTCCGCACATGCATTATTCCACCAAACATTTCCAGAAAAAGTGTCACTCCTCTTTGAACCTTTTTTGGGGATTGCTATTTCAGCAGCTGCATGGATGCCCCTACACACACCTGTGGATATGTTCACATTTAGCATTAATACTTTTAGAATGTATACAAATTGTATAGAAATGTTTACCTGGAGTGATGTGAATGTTGTACTTGTGACAGCTGTTCATGATGCATTGGAGAGGCCGAGGTAAACCCTTTTCATAGTGCATGGTGTGGTACTAGTGTAGATGGCTTGGCATGTGATGTGTGGTTGGGAAGAAACTTGACTGTCCATTCTAACTGAGAGGAATTTTTTTGCCGTACAGATCTTTTATTTTCATAAGTCAAGGCAGAAACATTTCACTCTATTGTTCAGCCCTAATGAATGCCATCACTTCTAACCCGGATGTATTATAACAACTAATGTGGTGATGGGGGTCCAATATTGAAGATTTCCTTACAGCTCAGCAATAAATACTCATACCCTGGATAGTTGACTGTATCAGTGTATGATTTGTATTTGCCCCCTTTTCTTTTTGTTGAAGGACGATGATGCTTTTTTGTTTGTTTGTTTGTTTTGTTTTTGTTTTATTAAATGACAGCAATGACATCTATATCCTTGCTGAAGATAGTATTGAGATTTCTGCACTTGCTCCGTATTCTGTTTATCTGCAATGTTATTTGCTTTCTTTTGTACATTTGGGATTGGGTGGATTATTTTTGTATTCTCATAACGACATCAGCCAGCTAACCTTCATGGACTTTAAGCGATGTGGTCCTTTTCAGCCTTTGTGGATTAATTTTTATCCTCATCAACCAAGACAGCATTGGTGCGATTAATTTTCAATACAGCTGTTATAGAACTATTCTTTTCTTTATCAGTTATTACCTTTTATGGACTAATATTTATCCTTTTCTGTCAATACATTCTTTGTGGGTTGATTAAACTCACAAAATCTGTATTGACTGATGAAGACAGAATTGAATCAAGAATCCAATATTATTCACAAAGGTTGTATTGACTGATGTGGGTAATATAAAACCCAGACATGAATATGACATGAATATAAAATGAAATTCACAGTCCGCAAAGGCTGTTTTGACCGATGAAGACAAAAAGAAATCCACAACCCTTAAAGGCTGTATTGATGGCTGGGGATAAAAGTAAATCCACAAAGATTGTAGTGACTGAGGAATAACTGATAAACAAAGACATTATTGATGATGAGGATAAAGTTTAATCCAGAGTCTTTGTTTTTGAGAATAGTAAACTAGAAATGGTAGAACATAAAAGTAGTAGAACACTATTAAGAAAAAAAACAACCAAACAAACAAACAACAAAAACAAAAACAAAAAACCCAAACAAACATGAAGAAGGTACTTTGTCATACTTCCATATTTTCTCAAATTGCATGAGGACATTACTTGTATCAAAGGGGCATTAGTAACAAACTGAGTTGCCTGCCATTGTTTTGTTGTTTTCTGGTTGCTTTTTAGGTATGTACAGCAGTACTGTTTTGTTTGTCTGAGTATATGACGTTAAACATCAGTGCAAAGAGACATTTGCTGCTACGTGTTTCTCTTGGACATCTGGAAGACTGGTATCTTCAGTACCAAAGTCAAGATCTGTCTGTTCAGGAGCAGTATTCTCCGCACACTTAAGCATGGATCAGAGTTCTGGAAAGTCCACCAAAAGAATCACCCATAAACTTGGAACATTCCAGAAACATTGCATGTGCAGATTTCTGAAATTTTGGTTGTTGCCCAACACCTTCTGGAACATTGAACCCCAGAGCTGGACATCAGCATTTAGATCAAGTGTATGACGGGCGCAATAGCCGAGTGGTTAAAGCGTTGGACTGTCAATCTGAGGGTCCCAGGTTCGAATCACGGTGACGGCACCTGGTGGGTAAAGGGTGGAGATTTTTACGATCTCCCAGGTCAACATATGTGCAGACCTGCTAGTGCCTGAACCCCCTTCGTGTGTATATGCAAACAGAAGATCAAATACGCACGTTAAAGATCCTGTAATCCATGTCAGCGTTCGGTGGGTTATGGAAACAAGAACATACCCAGCATGCACACCCCCGAAAACGGAGTATGGCTGCCTACATGGTGGGGTAAAAACGGTCATGCATGTAAAAGCCCACTCGTGTGCATACGAGTGAACGCAGAAGAAGAAGAAGAAGATGAAGTGTATAAGATAGTGCTCAGTAAGACACATCCTTGGAATAGAATGTTACCAGACACACTTTCTAGAGTGGCCCTTTGCTGGACACCAGTGTGAGGAAGACCAAGGAAGACAAGGCACAGGACAGTGGAAAAACTGAAGGAGAATTATTATACCTGGGGGAGCCAGCTAAGACAGCACAAGACAGACAGATTCATACTGCTGTTATTTTACATCACCACTTGAACCACACAGTGAACATTAAGGAAAATCATGTTGGGGTAGATTGCATTTGTGTCTTGTTAATGATGTATTTATGTTGTGCTGTACGTTAACACTTGAATAAAAAATCTTTGTAGCCTAAGGATGTTAACCTAATATCTTGATTTGTTCTGATATAAGATTGCATGATAAACCACTGAATGAAAAAACAAAACAATAGAAAAACAACAAGCAAAGAAAAACATTTTATTTATATTTGTTATTGTGGCAGAATAGTTTGTTTTTGTATTGTGTTTGAATTATAACACCCTTCCAAAAGAAAAAAAACTGTTGTGAGTTTTAGCATTTGAAGTGAAAAACAATATAATGGGATATGCAAGCCATCATGTCCTGCACTTACGATATTGTATGATAAACGGGTGCTGATGTATCCGTTTTAATATTTTATTTTTGAAATATATACATGTTGTTGTGAAGAAGTGTGTTGTACTACGTCCTGGAGACATCTAAGGTGTCTTTGCATGGGGGCATTTATGTTGTGATGTGGTACATGTGATGGTGAAAAAACAGGGTTGCATGAAGATGAATTTTGTGTATCAAGGAAAAGTCATTTGGAATTATAATATCAGAGATTTAATGTATCATTAGACAGTATTTTTTATGCAGATGAGTTATATTAGATATGATAGATTCACAATTACCATTTATCATCAAAGAAAAATAATCCATTATATGATAGATTCACAATTACCATTTATCATCAAAGAAAAATAATCCATTTGACTTATTGACAAACAAATAAAAAGAAAAACATGTAACATAAAAACCTGAATGAAAACATTAAGATATTTTTAATGAGTCAGCACATAAGACATTCAAAATGATCCATGCAAGCTGTGTAGACTGTGTCAGAGTGCAGCTGCAAATGTTATGTTCATAAAAGCGGCATAGGTTGGTCCATAAAAAATATCAGAGAAATGAAAGGTATTTCATGTCAAAGGGTTTGTCCTTATTGTCATTGCTGTTGTTGTTTTGTTGATTTGTTCATATGATGGTATGGTTCAGTTCTAAACTTTCATTGATAAATGCTGTTTTGTTTTGTTTTTGGTTTGTTTGCAGTGCAGATATTGTAAAGTGCATTTGAAAGAGAATTTAAATGGATGACAATATATAACAAAGTCCCTTTTGGTTTGTCACCTTTATGAATACTTTTGATTAGGTCTTCTTTTTGTGTTGTAAAAAATAAATAAATAAATAAATAAAAAATCAAAAAATCTTTGTATATTTTATTTCAAGAACTGGGGATTTTGTTCCCTTATTACAACTTTTGTAAAACTTGACCAGCAAACTGGAGTGAAATATATTGCATGGGGTTAGTTACTGATCCAGGTAGTTCATGTACTTGAAATAAAAGCTGTTGAAAGTGGAATGCAGTTAAAGTTAAGTTCATATATCAATGTGCAGAAGGTTTCAGTTGTGTGTCATGAAAGTGTTGCACCAGTAATGATGGCTGCATCTGATGATCCCACTTTTCTTATCAGTTATGATTTTCCAAGCCTGATCTCATGCCTGACCTCTGTGCTTGACCTCCACATCTTACCTTGCCAAACCAATATACCTGATCTTGCCAAACTCCATGCTTTATAAAACCGCAATGCCTGACCTCTGAGTCTGTGTCTGACCTACACGTCTGACCTCCTTGCCTCACCTCCATGTCTGACCTCCTTGCCCCACCTCCTTGCTTGACCTCCATGTCTGACCTCCTTGCCCCACCTCCATGCCTGACCTCCATGTTTGACCTCCTTGCCCCACCTCCATGTTTGACCTCCATGTCTGACCTCCTTGCCCCACCTCCTTGCTTGACCTCCATGTCTGACCTCCTTGCCCCACCTCCTTGCTTGACCTCCATGTCTGACCTCCTTGCCCCACCTCCATGCCTGACCACCATGTTTGACCTCCTTGCCCCACCTCCATGTTTGACCTCCATGCCTGACCTCCATGTCTGACCTCCTTGCCCCACCTCCATGCCTGACCTCCTGTTTGACCTCCTTGCCCCACCTCCATGTTTGACCTCCATGCCTGACCTCCATGTATGACCTCCTTGCCCCATCTCCATGTTTCACCTCCGTGCCTGACCTCCATGTTTGAACTTGCCTCACCTCCATGTTTCACCTCCATGCCTGACCTCCATGTTTGACCTTGCCTCACCTCCATGCCTGACCTCCATGTCTGACCTCCTTGCCCCACCTCCATGTTTGACCTCCATGCCTGACCTCCATGTCTGACCTCCATGCTTGACCTCTGTCTAGACTCCATGCCTGATGTTGAGTAACCTTGTCTTACTACCATGCCTGACTTCATATTGACTGACCTTTCCTGATCTCCATGCCTGACCATGAGTGAGATCCATGTCTGACCTGGCCTGACCTTGCCCAACCTTCATGCGTGACCTCTAGGCCTAACCTTCATGCCTTATCTCCAAGGCTTATCCAGTCTTTCTCTTTGGGATGTTGGTTTCTGTGGCCAAGATCTGTACTTTTTCCATGCAGTCCTGTGACCTGTGTTTCCATAGTGTTTTTCCACAGCTGTCCACATGACTGTTGGTATTCTGACGTTCAGTTACTCTGATGACCAATTTTAATGGCACTGTCACCTGTGTAATCTAGGGGGACATTCATCACAACGTATGCACTGAAAAACTTGACGACTTTTGTTGTTGTTGTCTGAGAAAGAACTATCAATAGGGTGCTGCAGAGCCAGACTGAGTGAGCGTCCCACCACAAATGGGGATCACCACCACCACATCCCTGCAAAAACAGTCCCCCACGATGCTGGAGAAACTCTCCATAAACATGAATGGGGGGATCGAACTGAAATCATGACGAGAGCAGGGGATGAAAGCCATAGAATTTAGGACAATCTATTTTCTATATTTGATGATGAGTGTGATGAAGATGATGCTGTGGAGGTCCATTTAGGGTTGGATCTGTATACTTTGCACTTTCTTTCATATTATGTGCCACCACCAGCCAGGCTTGAGAGATACAGGCACTGCAGTGTTGGCCAGAAAATCTTAGCAGCACTCCCAAAGATGCGTCTGTGAAGTAGATGACCCATGACTATGTGGTCAGTCTTTCTACTGGAGCCCACAGTGTACTCAACTTTGAATAGGAGTTGGTTACAGGCCAAAACCTTCCACAGGGTGGAATGCCCTCCAGTCATTGATCAGTAATTGACCACTTTCAGACTCTGTCAAGGTGGATGGTATGTATGTTGGATTTTTCAGCCCCTGGTTGGCTTTTACCCAGAGTTGAGTGTGCTATGAGCTCAGATTGGAAAACCGGTGCCACAGTGGTCCATTGTCATCCACTTCATGGATGTGTCTTTGAGAGTTACTTAAATTTCTTAACTAACACCCCAGGTGCCTGAATGGATTTTTATGGCAGCAGTGGCAAGAATGAAGAAGAAAAAAACATTTGTGAAATGATGCAGCCTTTCATACCTTGTTTTCATGGGGACCTTTCTTTCGAATTCCTCTGTACTTAAGCACCTGTGGTGAATTCATATTTAAGTATTTGGGTGTCAGCAGATTCATAGTTATTGTTTTTGCATGGGTGGTGTGGGGTGTGGTGACAGGTTTCATTCCAGGGAGGTGCTCACTCAGTCTGCCTCTACAACAATGGATAATTGTTGTCAGCAGTAGGGGGTTTATCAGGTAGTTTCCTGCATATATATTGAATCAGAAGAGGCACAGCTGGGTATCAGTGACATGACTCAGCAACACAGCAGAATCTCCTCCTGTAGGTGGTCTTCAGCTTTTTTGCTTTTTTGTCAAAAGGAAGATAGATAAATATACACATCATGTGGAAACAACTTGGTGATTAGATTATATGTCAAGTTCTTTAACATACTGAAACATATAATTCCTATCATCAGATGAAAAAAGCATGAAAAAAACTTGTGTCACAGCACAGCTGCAGTCCCATAAAAGAAGCAGTGTCCCCACAAACAAGTATGTCCTTGCAATGCTGGATGAACTCCATATCACTCTCACATGCACACTCACAAAGCTTAAAACAGACCTCTGCTGCTACTGCTCCTTCTTCTTCTCCCTCAACTCTGCAAAGAGTCATTGGGATGCCGTACAGAAGCACTGTTCACCAGATTCCTCCAGGCACTACTGCTACTGCTACCAGGTGAAAAAGAATCAGAACAGATCTCCTTGCTGTGCAGTGTACCGCCTGAGATTCCTATGCTGCGGCAAGAGGGTGTGGGAGCTGCGCTCCAGCCTCCTGACCCTCCTCCTGGGCTGCTGTGTGCTGGTGCTGCTGCACTTCCTCATCATGAATGAGACTGTGGACCAGGGGGTGTACTTTGCCTCCCTGCCCCTGCCAGAGGACCCTGGCCTGGCCCCGCTGGGTGTCATGGCCGTGGAGGAGCTGCCCAATTCAGGGTCCTCCCGGTTGCCCCGTCGGATCCACCAGACTTGGAAGACGGAGCAGATTCCTCACAGCATGATAGCTTGGATTAAGTGAGTGCTTTGGATTGGGTGGTGGTGGTGGTGTGTGCAGTGTGTGAAAGTGTGTGCGCGGAGGGTGCAGTAGGGACTGCATTAACATGGGAAACCTTGAAAGGACTTGAGGATTGTTGCTGTTTGGGGTGGTTTTGTTTTTGGCTAGTTTTTAATGCAGAAATTCTTGGTAAGTTTGAAGTAACCTCTGTTTCTGGAGGTTTTGTCATTACTTTACTCAAGTTCTGATTGTGATTTTCATTCAGAATATTTGTCAGTTACCGATATCACTGTCATAATCAAACTGTTTTTTCAGTTTTATTGAAAAATTGGTGATAGTCATTTAAAAATTAAAAAAAATTAAAAAAGAAAGAAGAAAAGACTGCTGAAAAAAAACAACTTTCTTTGTACTCCTTTGTCTTCAGAGAGTTTGTTTTTGAGTCCACATGAAAAGTAACCTTCCAAGATGTTGGTGGATAGTACAGTTGGAACAGTCATCAGCCTCACTCTTATCCCGGCCTATCTGGACCCAGTGGCAAGACATAGTGGAGATGGCAGGAGATAGGTCGGGATGCAGGAGATGGCCAGCAGTGTTCTGCATGTGTTTCACCGCACCCTTTTAATGCTTCACAGCACATTGCCTTTCTGCCTGTTGAACCAGTGATGGTTTCTTCTGTGCAGTCCGCCGAATCCAGGCTTCACACTCTAGGTAGACAAGCCCTAAATGGTGGGGGTCCACAGCAGTTCTTGAGGCATGCTCACAAGTCTCCCAACCCATTATTTAGAATCCTCATCCGCCATTGCAGCCGTTTGGAGATGTCTGCTCTTCCATCAGCTCTACTGTTAGGATTACCTCTTCGTATTTGACCCATACAGAGGGACTGGTTCATGGGAGCCAGAGTGTATCCATACAGAGGTGGGCCATGCGCGCCGCACGTTATGTATAGGGGGCCAGCCACCTCCCTTAATAGACATCTTTGATGATGTGCCAAATCTGGTGGAGACTTTCCCTCTCCAGATCAGATTTTCATTTTGGGTTTACTCCCCACTTGCAGCAGGGCAGGTGGTACTGGGTTACATGGTTACCAGAAGCAGAGAAGAGCATCTGACCTGACAACAGTGGACCCAGGTGGATCTCTGGTAGACATCTCCCTCTCCCATGAAGATCTGTTGTAGACCCTCACCCACGTCCCCATAGGTGTACCATATACCCTATCTGTCTTGTAGATCTATTGTAGACACCCTGCATCCCTTCCTTGGCTCTTTGTAGACCTGTATCGTAGGCCCCACCCACTCTCTATATGAACACGCTCAAAACAGTGCTTGTGATGCAGTATGTTTTATCGCCAGATCTTGGACAAAGAACCACCCAGACTGGGAATACTGGCTGTGGACGGACAGCAGTGCTCGTCAGTTGATTAAAGAAAGGTTCCCCAACTTACTGCATGTCTACGATGCTTATCCGAACAATATCCAGCGAGCAGATGCCTTGCGCTACGTGGTGCTGCATGAGTTTGGTGGTGTGTATGCTGATCTGGACATGGAGAGTCTGAAGCCGCTGGATCCCTTGACGTTCCGCTACTCCTGTTTTGTCGGGCAGGAGCCCTACGTCCATCCCATCATGGACACCAACACACAGACCCTGGTCATCAACGCTTTCATGGCCTGCCAGCAGAAACACCCTTTTCTGAAGATGGTGGTCGACACGCTACCTGACTTTGCCCACATGTGGTCATTTCTGGACAGCACGGGTCCCCACTTTCTCTCCTATGTCTTTCAGAAATACACACGAGATCACCCTCAATACCCGCCAGAACATGTCAATGGAACTTACCTGGCACCAGCAGAGTACTTCTACCCAAACATTGATCCAGAAAAATTTGGTTATGTTTACAAGAAGTGTGCAGACTATAACACTCTTAGCGCCCTGCAGAGGAGGGCGTGTCACAGTCTGAAGAGGAGCCGGCTAGAAGCAGAAAGACGGTTGCTGGCATTCACTGATCATCACTGGATTCATACCTATCTCTCGGTCAAAGTGTCCTTACGCAAACCAGTGCCCATTCAGGACGTTGTTCCTGATGTGAAAATATACTCATAGGTGGAAGAGAAAAAGGTGCTGCATCATATCATTTTTTTGTCAATGAATAATGAAAACAAAACAGTGCAGAACAGATCATGTAGAACCAATTTTTTTGTTACAGTCTTGACGTGTTTTGTTGTTACTAATAAGCATCCTTTGGGTTATTTTCTAGCTTTACTTATTCAATAAACATGATGAAAATGATTGTATGACAGTCAGTGCTTGAGTGGTGCTAATTTTATGAAGCCATGTATTTCATTTTTTTGTAATCTGATGTACTTCTGGTGTACCAGTCATATTTTTTATACACCTTGTGCCGGTTTATTATTTTACAAACATTCCAAATTTTTTTTTTTTCAAGTGGGTAACTGCTCTGCTCTGAACTGATCAGAAAGAGGGCAGATTTGTCAATCTAAACTGTTAGACAGTAAACTGTAAGTATCTAAAGGCTTTGCCCCATGGTTTGATTTACTTAAAATGTTGTTAGTGCTCAGTCTTCAGAAACCAGTACCATAGCTCTTGCCCTCAAAATGTTGATGTTGGGCATTGTCAGAAGCTCACGTGTTCAGTTCACATTATTCACTAATTACCTTCAAACATACATACACATTTTCACTATCTCAGTCTTCAGTCTTAACAAAACTTGAAATTCCCCCTCTTTGTTTTTTATTTAGCTAATACAATTTTACACAATATTTACAGCTTTTATTCTGGTTTTATCACTTTCCTCCCCATTAGGGATCGGGTTGGTGATCACACACCTTACCTCCTCACATAGAAAATACTGGAACTTACACAGTTAATGGTGATCACACACCTTACTTCCTCACATAGAAAATACTGGAACTTACACAGTTAATGGTGATCACACATTTTACCTCCTCACATAGAAAATACTGTAACTTCACACAGTTAATGGTGATCACACACCTTACCTCCTCACATGGAATATACTGGAACTTACACAGTTAATGGTGATCACACACCTTACCTCCTCACATGGAAAATATTGGAACTTCACACAGTTAATTGTGATCACACACCTTACCTCCTCACATATAGAATACTGGAACTTACACATTTAATGGTGATCACACACCTTACCTCCTCACATGGAAAATACTGTAACTTCACACAGTTAAGGGTGATCACACACCTTACCTCCTCACATGGAAAATACTGGAACTTCACACAGTTAATGGTGATCACACACCTTACCTCCTCACATATAGAATACTGGAACTTCACACAGTTAATGGTGATCACACACCTTACCTCCTCACATAGAAAATACTGGAACTTACACAGTTAATGGTGATCACACACCTTACCTCCTCACATAGAAAATACTGGAACTTACACAGTTAATGGTGATCACACATTTTACCTCCTCACATAGAAAATACTGTAACTTCACACAGTTAATGGTGATCACACACCTTACCTCCTCACATGGAATATACTGGAACTTACACAGTTAATGGTGATCACACACCTTACCTCCTCACATGGAAAATATTGGAACTTCACACAGTTAATTGTGATCACACACCTTACCTCCTCACATATAGAATACTGGAACTTACACATTTAATGGTGATCACACACCTTACCTCCTCACATGGAAAATACTGTAACTTCACACAGTTAAGGGTGATCACACACCTTACCTCCTCACATGGAAAATACTGGAACTTCACACAGTTAATGGTGATCACACACCTTACCTCCTCACATATAGAATACTGGAACTTCACACAGTTAATGGTGATCACACACCTTACCTCCTCACATAGAAAATACTGGAACTTACACAGTTAATGGTGATCACACACCTTACCTCCTCACATAGAAAATACTGGAACTTACACAGTTAATGGTGATCACACACCTTACCTCCTGACATAGAATATACTGGAACTTACACAGTTAATGGTGATCACACACCTTACCTCCTCACCTA
>JAAQRG010277378.1:0-13123 GCA_011634625.1 Babylonia areolata | reverse complement strand
TCTTCGTCAGCGAAGTCAGGCCATGATGATGATGATGATGAGTTTTCAAATGATTCGCTGTGTGACGAAGGTGCCGTCAGCATCAGACGTCTGACACAGTGCTCATCAGTGGTCAGGGAACTAGTCCTTTTCGGTGTGGGTGTTCAGTTTCAGTTTCAGTTTCAGTAGCTCAAGGAGGCGTCACTGCGTTCGGACAAATCCATATACGCTAGCTACACCACATCTGCCAAGCAGATGCCTGACCAGCAGCGTAACCCAACGCGCTTAGTCAGGCCTTGAGGAAAAAAAAATATATATAAGCTTACATAAATAAATAAATAAATAGATAAATAAATAATAATTAATATATATATATATATATATATATATATATATATATATATATATATATAAAGGTAGTAGTAATGAAAATAATAATAAAATAATAATAATAATAAATAAATAAATAAATAAGACAACAATGATGATAAATAAGCAAATAAATGTAAAACATGAAGACACACATTCACACATACACCCTCACATGCATAACAGATATGCACCAAACACGCAGTTTCACAGATTTCAATGAAAGCACAGGGTGTTCACAGCTCTAAGAAGTGGTAGGATTAAGGGGCGGCAATTACGTTGACAAAAAAAAAAGGGGGCTGTGGACGCTGGTGATTGACACAACAGTTGTGCTGGAAGGACGGGGAGGTGAGTGAGTGAGCTCCCCACTGTTTAGCCAGGGTTTGCACCGCTCGTATTTCTGTTTGGTTGTGAAGGCTGCTCCCTCCCTGTCTGTTCCACAGCGCTGATTGCTTCCCTTCTATAGCTGATACTGACTTACAGGCCTCTGTACACACACACACACACACAGAGACAGAGAGAGAGAGAGAGACAGGTAAGGAGTGAGAATGAGAGAGACAGATACAGAGATTGAGTGAGAAAGAGAGACTAAGAGAGAGTGAGAGAGAGAGACAGAGATGGAGAGAGAGAGACAGAGAGAGAGAGAGACAAAGGAGAGATAGAGACAGAGAGGGAGAGAGAGAGATAGAGAGTGTGAGAGAGAGACAGAGAGAGGGAGAGATAGAGAGACAGGGAGGGAGAGACAGAGAGAGAGTGTGAGAGTGAGAGAGAGACACAGAGAGAGAGACAGAGAGAGGGAGAGAAACAGAGAGAGAGAGGGAGAGAAGACAGAGAGAGAGTGAGAGAGAGACAGAGAGTGAGAGAGACAGTGAGAGAGACAGAGAGGGAGAGATGGTTACACGGAAACACAGAGACTGAGACACAGAGAGAGGGGGAGGAGGGAGAGAGACAGTGACAGAGAGACACAGAGACAGAGACAGGGAGAGACGGAGATAGACACACCGAGAGAACGCAGAACCGAATGTAGTTTAATGCAAAGGCAACCAGCCTGTTCACGTGAGAACACATGCACACAAATATAACGGCATCAAAACTAAGGAAAACCAAATTCAGCAAAACTGGAAGGAAAACATAATTATTTGCTCAGCGACACAATTTCAGTTCAGCAAAAAAACACACAAAAACTTCACATAATTTCTCTCTGGGACGGAAAGCATAGTAAATAAACATGGCAACATCTCTTATTGCACATTTGTCTTCGTTTTGTAACAAAACGGAATCGGCTGAGTAATACTAATTCTCTAATGTTTAAATATATACTTTTCTCGTAATTTATCGTATACGGGACATTCGATAAGAAAATGAACTTCAGTTTGGGGGTAATCAAATAACACACAGTCCTTTAGTGTGGTGGACATACCGCTGTATCTTTTGTTGAGTGTACATCATTTACGCCAAGACGAAACTCTAAATCTATCTCGAAGCTATCTATCTGGTGTTAATAAATATTTGAACTTGCTGTATTCATTAAAACGATCACTATGTTCCTGTTTTCCGTTTAATCTTGTTTATAGCGACGAACATTCTCTGAACAATTTTAAGAACATTTTTCCATCTCCTACCCCTCCAAATATCCATACTTTTGAAAATCTAAATGAATCTAAACACTGCTTCACTTGAAATACCCAGTTTCTTCTTTCATATTTCTTTTGTAAGTTTGCTAAGGAATTCTAGTTGCTGTCATTGTTTGCAGTTCAAACCAGTATCTCAAAGCAATCTTGGTGGCACCTGGTGGGTAAAGGGTGGAGATTTTTCCGATCTCCCACGTCAACATATGTGCAGACCTGCCTGTGCCTGAACCCCCTTTGTGTGTATACGCGCGTAGAAGATCAAATACGCACGTTAAAGATTCTGTAATCCATGTCAGCGTTCGGTGGGTTATGGAAACAAGAATATACCCAGCATGCACACCCCCCCCTGCCCCCCACACCCCCGCCCCCGAAAACGGAGTATGGCTGCCTACATGGCGGGATAAACAAACAAAACAGTCACACACGTAAAATGTTAAATGTTACACGTTTGTCTGAGTGTGCAGGTGGTGTGCCTGAAATCTGACTGAATGACACAGGAAACGAATGATGAGCACCGAATGACAGCCGTCAGTCGGCTCTACCCAGGCAGGCAGCCTGTTGTGTTAATGACCCCGTGTTTGTAAAGCGTTTAGTGCTTGGTCTCCGACCGAGGATAGGCGCTATATAAGTATCCATATCAATCAATCAATCGTGTATCGGAACATAATTCGAATTTCCTTTTCTAGACAGACCCCGTTTTTCTTCCCGCACAGTATGACTCTTGATGTTCTAATCATCTTCCCGCACAGTATGACTTGATATTCTAATCATCTTCCCGCACAGTATGACTCTTGATATTCTAATCATCTTCCCGCACAGTATGACTCTTGATGTTCTTATCATCCTCTCTCACTAATAACCGAATGCGTTCTGTTTTTTATTGGCGCAGGGACGGGGGTGGGAGTGTCAGATTTACAAATAGTAAAGAGTGGTAACTCTCTGCATTCACAAGGTACACAACTTCAAATCAGACAGTGTCTGGGTTTGTTCCAATGTACGTTTCATGTACCTGTGTGCTCACTGAATCGGTTGCGTGAGCAGCACTGACTTGAAGTTGTGTACCTTGTGAATGGAGAGAGTTACCACTCTTTTACTATTTGTTAATCATATCATCTCCTGGCCTCATTGTTTGTTAATTTCCAGTGTCAGATTTACTTTGATTTCATAGGTTGGAAGCGCGTTGCTGCCGTTGACGTGTGGGTAGGATTCAGATTCTCCTCATCACGGAAACACACAACACGAAGCACTTCACACCCACTGCACGTATGATTCGTGAGAAGGCAGGCGAATGGATGACTGCATGGGCAAATGACATCATTTCGTCATTTCACAGCCGAGTGGTTAAAGCGCTGGAGTTTCAACGCTGCTAGAGTTAGAAGCCACTTTTCGGTTCATCGCGGGTAATGATGTTTAAAGAAAAAGGCGGGAGGTAAGGGGAGGGGGGAACAAAACTTGTCACGTGTTAGAGACGCATTCCATCTCCCCATATCACACACCACTTCAACCAGTATGTCCACTGATCTTTGTTTTCAGTCTGTCAATGACACTACAAAGAGCTAAAGGGAAAAAAAAAATAAAGCAAGCAATCCAGGAAGCAAGCAAACAAACACACACACACACACACAAACACACACACACACACACACACACACACACACACACACAAACACACACACACACACACACACACACACAAATTGTTTTTTAAATGAAACAATTACAACACATATGAAAAATCAATAAATAGATACACAGTCGACAGAATGAATAAAGAGAGAAAAACGAAAGAAAGAACGAAATCTATAAATAAATAAACGAATAAATAACAACTAGTTATCGCTGATGGAATCAGTGAAACGGAGCAGACATGTGGCAAGAAAACAGGAAAGAACATAAACAAATTAAGCCGGTAATTTGAAACCTTTATTAAACACGGTAAAACAAGAAAGCCTGCTTGAAAAACAAACGAATTGATGGATTACAAAGAAGATCAGGAAAGCGGTAATCAAGTGGAAACAATAAGCGGGGATGGAGACGTTGAAAAATACACAGTGGCTGAAACTGGTTCGTCAGCCCTTTTCCACAGGTACATTTCCCGTGGGCGCTAGTCATTCGGATTAGACGATAAACTGAGGTCCCGTGTGCAGTATGCACTTAGCGCATATAAAAGAACCCACGGCAACAAAAGGTTTGTTCCTGGCAAAATTCTGCAGAAAAATCCACTTCGATAGGAAAAAAAACAACAAAAAACTGCACGCAGGGGAAAAAAAAAAGAAAAAAAAAAAAAGGGTGGCACTGCAGTGTAGCGACGCGCTCTCCCTGGGGAGAGCAGCCCGAATTTCACATTGAGAAATCTGTTGTGAAATACAAATAAAAATACATTTCCAGTGAAGAAACTGAATGTGGAATTGTCAAAAAATCTATATTCATGTGATCATCTAAAACACACACACACACACACACACACACGCACACACACACACACGCACGCACGCACATTCGTTGTTTATCTTTTGTATAAATTTGTTGTTTTTTTCTGATCATCAACACGATGTATTCGTTTGTGTAGCAGATCGTGATCATTTCATTCTGGTAATTGGCACATTTTTCTTTCTCTCGATTATTCACCTTTATTTCTGTAATTGCTGTTTGACATGAAGGATACTTAGGCCTCGAAGAATACTTCAGATTAAGAGAGTACAATGAAGAGATTCGGGGTGCGAATTTTTGTGAGAATTAAAGGCATTGCTCTAGGGGGGACAATCGGAACATTTTCAACTGATTATCACTCAGACGCAGCGTGATTTCTTGAGATAAGTGTTGTTGTTGTTGTTCTTGGTGGTGGTGGTGGTGGTGGTGGTGTTTTGACAGCTTCTTTCCCGTTCGTTTTATTCTTTCTTTCTTTCTTTTCTTTCACTCTCCTGTTCACAGTAGTTTGCAACACACACACACACACACACACACACACACACACACACACACACACACACACTACTGCTGCTGCTGCTGCTCCCACGAACAGAGGGAGACAAAAACTGAGAGATAGAGACAGACCGTGAGAGAAACAGGGACAAAGACATATAATTATGATGAGAGAGAGAGAGGGAGAGAGAAAGAGGGCGGAACAGAAAGAGAGAGAGGGACAGAGAGAGGGGTGGAGAGAGAGAAAGAGAGAGACGGGGGAGAGAGAGAGAAAGAGAGAGAGGGACACAGAGAGAGGGGTGGAGAGAGAGAGAGAAAGAGAGAGCGAGAGAACACTGAACACTGAAATGTTTCAGAGAGAGACAGACAGACAGACAGACAGAGAGAGATCACCAAACAGTACTGTTAACAACAAGAACTGCATACTATTTGAATTCACCACCAACCCTCCCCCTGCGTAAAAAGCTCCAATAAACCTCCAAAAGGTACCCAACATCACATACAGTCCGGTCTGTGCTTTCTTTTCATTTTATTAATTCTCACTCGATACTGGGCGTTTTGTAATCACGTGTTCCTCTGGATACTGGGCATTTGTATAGGTTTTAAAAAAAAATCAACAAAAAATAATGACAAAACACAATGACTTGAAATTTTGAGACATGTTTATTGATAAATGGAATAAGCATGGCTCCAAGTTTCATAGCCCTTACTTTCATGGTTCGTTTTTTGTAGCTGGAGTGATAAAACATAGTTTTTTTTACAACAACAAAATTGAGGGTGGTTGCAAATGCATAGAAGCAAAATTTCCAGCATTGTTGAAAGAAGGGTTATTTTCCACATAAATCACATTGAGAAACCCTGTAGAATGTAAAAAATGGCTGTTTGAGATTGTCTGCGCTGTACAAATGAACTAATATCAGTAACATGCAATTGGCAAATTCATAATTTTTCATGTGGCATTCTTCAGCATACTACGCCCTAGTATAGCGTTGAAAAAAAAAAAAAATATATATATATATAAATGAAGACATGACACACAGTCTTGAAATTTGGAGACACTATTTCTAATAAAGTGAATAAGAGGAGCCCAAACTTTCAAAACTCTTACTGTTGTGGTTCACTTTTTGTAGCCAGAGATATATAGGATTACCTTTTTTACGATAACAAAACTGAGGGTGGTTGCCCATCATTGTGGTGAAATTCACAGCATTGTTGAAAGAAGGGTTATTTTATACATGAATTGCATTGTCAAACCATGCAAAGTGTAAACAAATGGCTATTTGAGAGTTTCTGCACCATACAAATGAGCAAATGAGCAAAACTAAATGTGACCTGTTTCCTCGGCATCACCCATAAGTCGGCCGACCCCATTTCGAGTAACGAGGCCCTAAAGGGTTTGAGGTGAAATTTGACAATTTTGAGTTTTGTGGACAAATCACTTCATAAGAGGTTAATCTACCACATACTGGTTGAATGTATCCGAAAAAGCAGAATAAATGGCTTAATTTGCAGTTTTTCTGACACTCGAATGCCCAGCTTGCGGTCGATATCAGTGTAAAATCGTTCATTCTTCTTTTGCAAACTTGACAGGGCCTCCCCCACATGTTTCCTTTCTGGAAAGCTCGATGCTTCTATTTTAGGCTTGATGCAAGATATCCACTGACAAACCAACCAGAATGCCTTAGACAGCAAAGTTTGGTTGCAAACAAAACCAGACTCTCGACCAATCAGCAAGCATTCTACAACAAAGCGTTGGTGATAATTTAATATCATGGGAAGTGGCTAATTGGTAATTTGTAATTTGGCATTCTTTAGTACACTAGGCGTCAGTATGGTTTGAAAACAATTCATAAACAAATAAATAAAAGACACATAGTTTTGAAATTTGGAGACATCATTACTGATAAAGTGAATAAGAAGAGCACAATTTTTCAAAGCTCTTACTGTTATGGTGCACTTTTTGTAGCCAGGGATAAATATGATTACATTTTTTACAATAACAAAATTGAGGGTGGTTGCACATCATAGTGGTGAAATTCACAGCATTGTTGAAAAAAAGGGTTCTTTTCCACATAAATTGCATTGTCTAATTGGTAATTTGTCATGTGGCATTCTTTAGTACACTAGGTGTCAGTATGGTTTGAAAACAATTTAAAAAAAACCAAAAACATAGTTTTAAAAATTGGAAACAACATTGCTGATAAAGTGAATAAGAAAAGCACAAACTTTCAAAGCTCTTACTGTTATGGTGCACTTTTTGTAGCCGGAGATATATATGATGTTTTTTTGTTTTTTTTTCAAATAACAAAATTGAGGGTGGTTGCACATCACAGTGGAGAAATTCACAGCATTGTTGAAAGAAGGGTTATTTTCCACATGAATTGCATTGTTAAATCCTGCAGAGTATTAAAAAATGGCTTTTTGTGAGTTTCTACACCAAACAAATGAACTAAAATAAATAACAAAATTTGTTAATTCGTAATTTGTCATGTGGCATTCTCCAATACAGTAGGTATTAGTATCGTTTGAGAAAAAAAAAGAAAAAAAGTCACAGTCTTTAAATCTGGAGACATGATTATTGATAAAGTGAATAAGCACAGTAAGCAGCTCTTCACTTTATGGTACTCTGTCTGTAGCTGAATGGAGATGGGGTATCCTTTGATGATCTTTTTTTGTCTAGGTAATCCACACTGTTCTTGAGAAAAAAAACAACTGTTTTTGACACACATCACACTGATAATCACAAGTTTCTGCGCACTAACAATACACTAACATTAATCATTGGGCCGAAAAAACTCACTATTTGATATCCAAAACAGCCGCAGTCTACACATGGTAAAGAAATAAAATAAAATAAAATAAAAAGTCTATGGGGGCGTGGCCAGTCATACCTTGTAACTGCAGTTCGTACAGTTCCTGGTCCGTGTATGGCGGATTGCAGGGAAAAAAACCTAAAATCTTCATGCCACTCTTTGCTCACAAATCGAAGAAAACTGTCCGTGCTCTGGTCAGCCAGCAGGCCATGTGCACCGGCCTCTCTTTCACTGTCACTGTCCGCCTCACTTGCCACGCCTCTCTGCTCTTCCACTTCAGGTTCGATATGTGATAAACTTTCATGTTCACTCTCAGATGGAACAAAATCACTCTCCTCATCTTCTTCACCATACTCTACATCTGATCCTTCTGTTTGAACCAGTTCCACGGCTTCTCATAGGATGTAAACATGCCTTCCTTGTCTGCTCTGTGAATCACTCGAACAGCGTTGCGACGCCATTGTTGTTTGTCTGAACACAAAGGCCTGGGTGACGATAAAAATAGCTCAGCAGTACAGCAACAAGTAACTCGCCAGCCACTCCAGTGGTCAAAGGTTGGCCTATGCTAATTAGGCTCTAGCATGGTTGGCTGTGACTGTGGCACTGGGTCACGACGTCACTAGTGGAAATTTTTGAAGGTCAGAACGGCAATACCCGTTGTTAGTATACAACCAGTTGGAAACAGACGACGACAATAGCCGTTGTTAGTATCGATTGAGACTGCTCCCAAAAGTACCTTGTGTGACAAATGGATCTCGCAGTTGAAAAGGTCCTTTTTAGCGGAGTTCGTGAGCACCAGACTTTTTAATACGGGAGACATAACTGAAATCTGCTTGTGTACAGGACTGTCTGTTGTCAGCCTTTTAGTTTCTATAACAAGAGTAAATTGCGCATTGCTTCTGCAGTGTATTCAGCAAGACATGTGATATCGTTGTCATTGCTCATTGCTTCAGCAATGTATTCAGCAAGACTTATTATATCATTGTCATTGTTGTTCGATAATTGGTAAGAAGCATTGTTTGCACCAGGGTGTTATGTGGAAGAAGGTACTGCATTACAAGGCTTGCGTTTATCTGCATAAGCAACACAGTGGGGTAGAAATTGTTCTTCATTTTCGTTATCGTTTCTACATGATGGGCATAATAGTGTCATTTAAGTATTCTTAATTTTAAGACCACTGCCTACCCGCTTACCCTCAGCCTGATTCTAATGAAACTGTCTCTGTGCCATTTATTTGTAATAAACGGTAGATATTTATCTGCCAGAAAGAAATAAGTCGATCTTTAAACTCGGTCATAAACCCATACTGATAACCAACACCTTGGCTGAGCCAAACAGTTCCGAAGCCATTTTCAGTTTAAGTCTTCTGTATATATCTGATACCCAGTTAAAATTACCAGATTCATGCTGCATATTCTTGACATTGGTAACTTTATTATTTTCTGTCAGTATTTAATGCATTTCATAGATGCTCTGACCCGCAGTTGATATCAGTTTCTGAAGCCTATTTCGTTTGTTTTGTCGAGATTTACAGCCAAATTTAACTGATCTGATTTTCTTTTCAGACAATCAAGTTGATTTCTCAAGCCCAATAACAGAGTCAGACAAGAAAATGAAATCCTCAGCAAATAATACTAAAAATATTTCAGTTCCACCAGAAATCAACTGAATACTATGTTTTCCATTCATGGACAGACTGGTGGCTAATTCATTTATAAAGAAAGAAAACACTACGGGACTAAGTAGGCATCCTTGTTTCACACCTCGTGGACATTCGAAGTTGTCTGAACAAGAACACTTATCACGTACACACGCCAACACAGTGTCCTAAACACCTCTCAAAGCCTTTTACAGGTTCCCCTTCATGCCACGTTTTCTTAAAACTCCCTATAAAGTATTTCTGGTCACAGAATCAAACACCTTTCTAAAATAAACAGATGCAACATGCAGTTAAGAGTTCTTTTCCATACGCTTTAGTATTATTGCACACTGGTTGAGGATGTACTGTAAGCTGCTCTGATTCCTGCTTGCTCTTCATCAACCTTCTTCCCTTCTTTTTCTGCCCGTTTTGAAAGTCTGTCATTTAGAATGTACGTGCAGACTTTGCTTACAACGCTTGTCAATGCTATGTCACGATACCTGTGTGGCTGATTTCCATTTCCATTTCTTAATTCAAATTATATTTGTACGACAATGGATCTGGGCCATTCCTTTACACCATGGTCAGACAGTTTATTGAAATCAATCACCGAGACGTCAATAACTTTAGCATCAGCATAGTTTAGCATTTCGTTAATACTTTTGTACGGACCCACGCTTTTTTCCGACTTTGAGATCACCAATGCTGGCTGGAACCTCTTGTCTGGTTGCCGCTTCATTCAGTGACACATCTGAGTCATCTGACATTTCCTCTTCGTCGTTTACATCATCATTTTCTTCTTAATAACTAGATCATTCCTATCACTGAATACATGAAAGAAATGATTAAACCGTTATTCATTTGATAGGCCATTGTATATCACGTACTTCCTGCTAACTGTCGTAACGGTTTGCTAAAACAGCTTTGGGTCATTAATCGATTGTTAAGTTTTGCTAATTTTAGTTGATCAGCCTTTTTTCTCATTAATATAAAGATAGAGTATGTATGTATGTGTGTGTGTGTGTGTGTGCGCGCGCGCGCGCGTGTGTGTGTGTGTGTGTATGTGTGTGTGTGAGGGATAGGAAGAGAGAGAGAGAACTGATGAAGTTGGGCTATTATCTGACCATGAATTATATACGTTTTTGTCTTATTTCAGTCCATTTTTCCTTAGCACTTTCTATTGTTTATTCCCCTGTTTATCTGCTGGTTTGTCCCAAGTAATCCCCTCATCGCCTTGTTCTCGTGTCTCGGTTTTTGGATCTGAGGATCTTTACCACTTCCTTTCGATAATTGGCACGTGTGATGTTTTTGGCCATTGGAACTTATTTTTATCAACCACTCCTATCACAACGTGCTGTGAGATGTCCTCAAGACAGGGGAGATTGAGGTGTAGTTGAGGTGGGACACTTTGAGGGGTTTCTCTTATAATTGTTCACGATATTAACGCGTGGTTTCTAAATTCAAAAAGAAAATCTGCTTCTCATCGTCTTAAAGCTTTCTTTGATTCTCTCGTTGTGTAATCAAGAGGTGACGTTTTTTTTAAGTTGGTTAGGCGTTGGGCCCCTGATCCAGTGTTCACCAGTGATCAGGGTTCGAGGCACTATTTTGGCATGGTATTTTGTTCGTGAGAAATGCACTTTACTCCCATTTTCCTTGCTCTACTCAGGTGTGAATGGTACCTTACTTCGGTGGGAGAATGATAACTCAATCAGTACGGCCAGTCCTCTCTTCTCCTCTACACAGACACCTCGGATGTGTCTCAATGACCCAACCTTTAGCTTCCGTCGTTAGAATTGTGGTATTCTTTGTCAACATTCACCTCTTCAGTATAAGAGCCTTCCGCTTGCAATATTTTGATGGTGGTAATTGGGGTGAAACGCTGTTAACGTCGTCTCTTTCGCCGTTCGTATGGAGAGAGTTAAAACAGTTCCAGGAGAGGACTGTACCCACCTACGTTGACCGAGCCCTGCACACTGCGTTACTAACTCACTGCCCAGATGGCCGTGAAAAGCCATGGGGCCGTTTTCCTGTTTAATTTATCGTACACAATTCATTCTGCTTGATATGTCACTGCCCTGAGAGAAAGGGAAAGAGAGAGAGAGTGGGGCCGGGGGGTGGGGGTGGGGGTATGTGGGTCCAAATGCACATGGGAATATTAATATCAAAGGTCAATTTCTTTTGACATGCCATGAAACCATAATAAATTATGCAGCTGATCCACCATTTCATTAAATACGTCTATCCAGACTATTTTAAAAGATCGTTGATAAACACTACCCGATGCATTATATATATATATATATATATATATATATATATATATATGTGTGTGTGTGTGTGTGTGTGTGTGTGTGTGTGTCTTCTTGATAGGCAGCCACGATCTTTGTACAGAAAAGTAAAGGCAACACTACAACTGTTCATAAAATATCTCAAACAAGCATATGATGTTGACAACTGTGTCTTTGAAATGTTCATGGAATGTCACATACGTGTGCAGAAATGGGCAACAGTACGGAACTAACCTTTAAAACTGTATCTACACATCATATGGAATCTACGTATTTGTGGTTATCTGTTGTTCTGCTTTTACTGTTGTCACGCTGAAGGATCAATGTTCTGATCACAGATGTGGGTTTACTTTCGAATGTACAAATTTTATCTAGGTTTTTATCGTAAACTTTTCTCTGAATAAATAAAGAAAGAAAGAAAGAAAGAAAAGGGGTTGACGGAAAGGAAAAGTCCATTTTTCACCCAGACTCACTGACCGTGGCTATCCAGACTGGGTGAAGATTGAGGAGAAAACAAAGTCAGTCTTTCAGGTGAGTGAAGGTACCTACCACAAACCGAATTTCTCTCCACTCTTTCTCTTTGGAAAAAGGATTACTTTTTGTGGAATGTGCTTGTGTGACAAATCAGATTTGTTGTCTGGAATGACGCAAGCAGTTGCCGTGGAGACGTTTTGACTTGAGTACAGGGTGTTCGTCTGGCCGCGTTGGATGTTCCTCGTTTATGAGAAAGGACAGCTTTTGTTTTGCAGGTTCTGGTTCAGGGATTGTTTCACTTTGCTTACGGTTTTCTTTCGTAGGCACACTCCAGTATACTGTGTTGTATTGTGTGTTGTGTTGTGCTGTGCTGTGTTGTGTTGTGTTGTTCCGACGTCTCAGTCGGGCAGTTAAAAGATTAAAGGTCAAAGGTTTAAGGTCATGTAGCCTTTTATAGCCACGGTGACAGTGAATTCATGTCCACTGTGTCTTGGGGGTCGGCGTGGGAAGGCGGGGCCCAGTCCTCTCCTTTTACCGTGTTAACCTTCTCCAACCTCAGGTACCCATTCTTACGTGGGCGATGTGAGGAAAACTGGAGCAAAGTGCCTTTCCCAAGGACACAACACTGTAGTACCCAAAAGGGGCATCCACACCTGATCACTGATTAACACTGGGTCAGAAAGTCCACCGATTCCACCACGTCGCCTCGTACAGCGAATGCAGTATGTGAAACGTTTTGTGACTGGTTAAATCATGGTGTAAGATACTGCTGGGCTGTGGGAGAAGTGTGGCCCAAAGTACTTACTGTATGGTCATCATTATCACGAGTGCCTGTCGTAAAAAAACATGCGACGGACTGACAAGCTTGCAGTAACTGTATTTACAGTTGTTTTGTTGTTGTTGTTTTTTTCTTCCAAATTTCACCCACATTTTTACCCTCATTTGCCCAGTTTCTCCCAACCCTCCATTCATCCACATCTCCCACCCCTTCTAACCGATAATACTCAG
>JAAQRG010277376.1:0-13123 GCA_011634625.1 Babylonia areolata | reverse complement strand
CACACACACACACACACACACACACACACACACACACACACACACACACACACACCTTCGCATTCACATTCCACCTGTTTCTTACTTCATCAGTCTCGAGTTGAACATGACTAGTATCGTTGTGTCCGTGAATGGCTGTGATGAGTGCATGTCCAGTTTTCTTGAAGTTGATCTTTTAGCAGCTTATTCTTTTGGAATAGAATAGAACAGAACAGAATAGAATAGAATATGTCATTATTACCAAGTGTACATGGGTCACACACATGAGTGTGGAAACGAATGTAGTACATGAAAGGTGCAAAACATGAATCAGAAATAAAATGGTTTATGTCAGTTGACAGAAGAGGACTGATGATGACAGGGGAGAGTGTGAGCAGTCACGAGTCAAAATAAAGAAAAAAAAAAGAAAGAAAAAAGAATGTAATGGTGTCATCAGTGCCTCACTGCTTCTTCTCTCCTGTCTCCCTGCTCCGTCACTTCTGCTTCCTGAAAGGCTTGTCCTCCGCCCTCCCCTTCCCCCCTCTTCCTCACACCCTCACTTCCACCACCTCCGTTCCCGTCCATCTTTCCCACCTCCCCCCCCCCCCACACACACCTTCCATTCACATTCCACCTGTTTCTTACTTTCATCAGTTTCTAGCCAGGACAAAACTAGGATCGTGTGTGTGTGCATGGCTGTGATGAGTATGTGTCCAGTTTTCCTGAAGGCGATCTTTTAGCATTTTATGCTTTTGGAATGATATAGAACAGAATAGAATGGAATAGAACAGAATAGAATATGTCATTATTACCAGGTGCACATGGGTCACACACAGTACATAAAAGGTAAAAATATGAATCAGAAATAAAATGGTTTATGCCAGTTGACAGAGGAGGACTTGTGATGAAAGGGGAGAGTGTGAGCAGTCACGAGTCACCCACACAAAGTAAACAACACGTGATGGTGTCATCAGTGCCTCACTTCTGTCTCCTGCTCCGTCACTTCTGCTTCCCAAAAGGCTTGTCCTCCGCCCTCCTGCTCTCCAATTTCCACCACCCCCGTCCCGTCCTGGTGCCTCATCTCTCTCCTCTCCCCTCTCTCCCCACACATCTTCCATTCACATCCCACCTGTTTCTTATTTTCATCAGTCTCGAGCGGGACATAACTAAGATTGTTGCGTGTGCGTGACCGTGATAAGCGTATGTACGGTTTTCTTTCAGTTTCCGATTTAAGCATTTGATGCCTTTAGAATAGAATAGAATAGAATAGAATTGAATATGTCTTTATTATCAAGTGTACCTGGGTCACAAAGAATATGTGAGATTGAAGGAGATATGAATCGGACATCATAATTATACAAACACAAATATGGTAGGATTTTTATGACACATATTAATCTACATGTTCATTTACGCATAGATACTGAATGGCTGTAACTCTCAAGAACTGTTTATTCACCTGTTGTGCATCACAAATTAATATAACGTATTGGCGATGATAAAGTATTGCGTATTCTGTGTTGTGTTATTGACAGCTGAAAACACATCAAATAGTGAAACACTGCCTCATGTCTGTGAAATCAGTGAACGCATAGCACAGCATGCTGTCATTATGGCCCGCTGAAAAAAAATATAGGACTATACTGGTTAAGGTAAACACACACATGCATACATACACAAATACACGCGTGCACACACATACTCGCGCGCGCTTACCCACCAGCCCACCTTCCCAATGCTCCCACACACGCACACACGTGCGCGCGCGCGCGCTCACACACACACACACACACACACAGATGCGGACAGCACAGTGAGTTTTGAAACTGGCATGTCCTTCACAGGTCATGACCCAGGAAGCCAGCTGACCTATCAGAAGGTCAGAGTTAATTCCAGACAGATTGGTACTTTAATCACATCATCATTTCCTTCCATTGCACACAAGTGCTACAGCTCGGAGCCACACGGGTTCACATAGGTATCCTTGGTATCATTGACTTATCTAGGTCTGGCGCCAGAGACCAAGCTCAAAGCGCTTTACGAACACGGAGTCCTTTGCCCAAAAGGCTGCCTACCTTGGTAGAGCTGACTGAGGGCTCTCTTTGTACGCTCATCATCCATTTCCTGTGTCATTCAAGTCAAGCGTCAGTCACGCCCACGCACGTACACACGCTGTTCTAACTTCATCAGGTGAAGGATTAAAACAGACTTACCAATTTGAAAAAAACCCAGAAAAGTATCCTCGCCTGGTTATAATCAGTGTGATAGCAATGAACCTGTGGGTTACACTGCAACTTCACCTTTCTGTCACTACTGTGTTAGAGGGGGAAAGGAAAACTAATTGTGTGTTTCATTTCCCTACTTTCGTTTCGTTTCGTTTGTCTTCTTCTGCTGAAGAATAAGTGGAATTTTTAGGGACGTGTCACTCGTGTCCGACTATGAGCATCGTTCCTCTGTTTCAGCAGAAGAGGCAACTGTTGTCCAGACTATCTGAGCTAGAATTCTGGTTATAGTGGAGAATGTCTTGCTGAAGTTACACCCCCATTCTCTCTCGGAACAAGAGGGTTCAGGACAGTCGGCCTTGGGATGGTCGCCAAATGTCAGCTCAGTAGCCCCCAAGATTGATTCCTACTGCAGTGAAGAAACAATTCATCATACAACACCCACAAAACGGTTGGCTCAGCTGTATGCTAATGTCAACCTCTGATTCCAGCAAACGGCAGGAAAAGCAAAGGGACGTAAGCTGTCTTGAAATGTTCGCAGACCAGGAGCCGAGTGTGTGACAGACGTGAAGGAGAAGATTGTCAGCAGCGATAGTCTCGGTGAACCATGGACCTCCGACCTCCCCCATCACCCCTCTTCCAGACTTGCAAAACAATGGGAAGATAAGCACATTGTGTGTGTGTGTGTGTGTGTGTGTGTGTGTGTGTGTGTGTGTGTGTGTGTGTGTGTGTGTGTGTGTGTGTGTGTGTGTGTGTGTGTGTGTGTATGTGTGTGTGTGTGTGTGTGTGTGTGTGTGTGTGTGTAGGTTTATGTAGGTAGGAATGTATGTATGTATGATGAAGAAAAACAATCGACCTGAGCGTCTAATCATTTGCATGAGACGATAAACCGAGGTCCCGTGTACAGCATTCACCTGGCGCACTGACAAAGAACCCATGGCAATGAGTGTTGTCCTCTGACAACATTTTGCAGAAGAACACTCTGAGAAGTACACAAATATAATATACGCATGCACTAAAGGTCTGACAAAGCGCGTTGGGTTATGCTGCCGGTCAGGCATTTGCTTAACAGATGCGGTGTAGCGCATATGGATTTGCCCGAACGCAGCGACGCCTCTTTGAGAAACTGAAACTACCGTAAACTCAGATATCTCGGCGCTGGCAGTGAACTATCATCACCAATGCCGACAAATGATCCGGAAACACATAGTGTAATGGCGTTCACAATCATGACGGGGGAAAGTCACAAATCAATGACTTCCCAACCGGAATCCCATGAAGGATGAAGTAAAGAATAGAAAAAAATACAAACCGGGTAAACTGAAATATGTTGTGAAAAGAAGAGAGAAATAATGGTTACTAATATAATCTCGCAAATTAACATATGTATTGCACTTTATGCTTGCGGACCCGAAAAGGCTGCACATGGAGGTGCCTCAAACTTCTTCTTCTTCTGCGTTCACTCGTATGCACACGAGTGGACTTTTACGTGTATGACCGTTTTTACCCCGCCATGTAGGCAGCCATACTCCGTTTTCGGGGGTGTGCATGGTGGGTATGTTCTTGTTTCCATAACCCACCGAACGCTGACATGGATTACAGGATCTTTAACGTGCGTATTTGATCTTTTGCTTGCATATACACACGAAGGGGGTTCAGGCACTAGCAGGTCTGCACATATGTTGACCTGGGAGATCGTAAAAATCTCCACCCTTTACCCACCAGGCGCCGTCACCGTGATTCGAACCCGTGACCCTCAGATTGACAGTCAAGTGCTTTAACCACTCGGCTATTGCGCCCGTCGACCCTCAAACGTATGTTAACTTAAGCACGCGTGGTCAGCTCAATCCAACAGTAGGGAGGGTGTACAGCCCGCTTTCCTGGTGGGCTTTTCGTCGCTGGCAGATTGAGAAGTAGGTCATATTACGACATGCGCAGCCCACCACCAGAACTGCTTTTGTTCGGATAACTTTTCGGCAAAGTTTATAAATGAGTCCGTTCGAAAACGTAATGGCAGATATATGACAAGAAACATGCTCAAAGTAAACACAGTAGACTAAAGCAAATAATGGGTGTAATCATAAAACAAAATATATCTTGTAAACTTGCAAAAATAGTCACCGAATATGTTCAAAATCTTTCGTCAGAACAGAGATTTCCACGACGAAATTTTATCCTTTCTTGACCTGGAAAAAAAATGAAAAGGACACGCGTATACGCACGCGGTTCGCGCTAAAAATAACCAGGGAACCCCGAGGAAAATCCGACAAAAGCGGGCCTGCACATCCTCCGTATTGTCAGGGAAACATGCACTGACACATGTGAAAGGGTTGTGTATGGTAGCCTTTACGTGGATCTTCCGGGGGATCAAGTTCGTACAATATGTGTCGGAAGGGGTGTGGAGGTGGGGGTAGGAGTTAGTTGGGGGAGAGGTAAGGGAGATGAGGGGGAGGGGGTAAAGTTGGGGAGACAGCTGGTGGTGACGAGGTGTGTGTGTGTGTGTGTGTGGTGGGAGTAGTGCGACGCTCTTTTCTGCAGTCGGTTTTACGAAGGATGTGTGTGTGTGTGTGTGTGTGTGTGTGTGTGTGTGTGTGTGTGTTTGTGTGTGTGTGTGTGTGTGTGTGTGTGCGTGCAGTGGGTTAATTATGTAGAATCGTGTCTTTTTCATTAACAGAGTCAGCTTCCATCGCATGTCAGTACACGTGTGTTCGGTCAGAACATTTGTGTGTGTGTCGACACAACACGTCGGCTGGACGCTAAGCAACATGTCAAATCTACATGACGCACATAGAAAATAATTCATAAAGAGCACATGAGCAAGTGTCACAAGTACCGAGAAAACATCAACAGGAGTGGTCAAAAGACATCATCAAGAGTGGTCAGAAAACATCATCAACAGGAGTGGTCAGAAGACATCATGAACAGGAGTGGTCAGAAGACATCATGAACAAGGGTGGTCAGAAAACAGCAGCTGTGGTCAGGAACCATTACCAAGAGTGGTCAGAAGATATCATGAACAGGAGTGGTCAGAAGACATCACGAACAGGAGTGGTCAGAAGACATCATCAACAGGAGTGGTCAAAAGACATCATCAAGAAGAGTGGTCAGAAGACATCATCAACAGGAGTGGTCAGAAGACATCATCAACAGGAGTGGTCAGAAGACATCACGAACAGGAGTGGTCAGAAGACATCATCAACAGGAGTGGTCAGAAGACATCATCAGGAGTGGTCAGAAAACATGAACAGGAGTGGTCAGAAGACATCATGAAGAGGGGTGGTCAGAAGACATCATCAACAAGAGTGGTTAGAAAACATCATCAACAGGAGTGGTCAGGAACCATCAACAGGAGTGGTCAGAAGACATCAACAGCTGTGATCAGGAACCATCAACAGGAGTGTTCAGAAGACATCATCAACAGGAGTGGTCAGAAGACATCAACAGCTGTGATCAGGAACCATCAACAGGAGTGGTCAGAAGACATCATCAACAGGAGTGGTCAGAAAACATCAACAGCTGTGATCAGGAACCATCAACAGGAGTGGTCAGAAGACATCATCACCAGGAGTGGTCAGAAGACATCATCACCAGAAGTGGTCAGAAGGCATCATCAACAGGAGTGGTCAGAAGACATCAACAGGAGTGGTCAGAAACATCATCACAAGGAGTGGTTAGAAGACATCATCAACAGGAGTGGTCAGAAAACAGCAGCTGTGGTCAGGAACCATCAACAGGAGTGGTCAGAAGACATCATCACCAGGAGTGGTCAGAAGACATCATCACCAGGAGTGGTCAGAAAACAGCAGCAGCTGTGGTCAGAAAACATCAACAGCTGTGATCAGGAACCATCAACAGGAGTGGTCAGAAGACATCATCACCAGGAGTGGTCAGAAGACATCATCACCAGAAGTGGTCAGAAGGCATCATCAACAGGAGTGGTCAGAAGACATCAACAGGAGTGGTCAGAAGACATCATCACCAGGAGTGGTCAGAAGACATCATCACCAGGAGTGGTCAAAAGACATCATCAAGAAGAGTGGTCAGAAGACATCATCAGGAGTGGTCAGAAGACATCATCACCAGGAGTGGTCAGAAGACATCAACAGGAGTGGTCAGAAGACATCATCAACAGGAGTGGTCAGAAGACATCATCACCAGGAGTGGTCAGAAGACATCATCAACAGGAGTGGTCAGAAAACAGCAGCAGCTGTGGTCAGAAAACATCAACAGCTGTGATCAGGAACCATCAACAGGAGTGGTCAGAAGACATTAGCGGTCAAAAGACATAAACAGCAGTGGTCAGAAGACATAAAAAGCAGTGGTCAAAAGACAGAAAAAGCAGTGGTCAGAAGACAGAAAAAGCAGTGGTCAAAAGACAAAAAAAGCAGTGGTCAAAAGACAATGGTCAGCAGAGCAGCGTGTAAAGATGATCACTGGCTGCAAAACAAACGGGTCCTCTGCCTTCTCCGGGTCACAACGCGCGCACACACAAACACAGAGGAAACACTAACAAGAAGAACGTGGAGGAAGCATTAACATGAAGCACACAAAGGAAGCACTAACAGGAAGAGGAAGCGCTAACAAGAAGCACACACAGGAAGCACTCAGAAAAAAGCACACAGGGGATGCACTAATAGGAAGCACACAGAGGAAGAACTAAGAAAAAATCGAGAGAGAGAGAGAGAGAGAGAAAGAGAGAGAGAGAGAGACACTCAGATTCAAATTCAGATTCAGATTATTTATTCATTAATAGGCCTAGGCCCCTTTTGAAGGGGTAAGTAACAACATGAATAATATCAAACAAAATGAAAATACCTAAACAACCATAATACAAGTACACATATTACATAAACTCTGCAATGAAGTTCAGCATCTTAAGATGTTACGATATCTTCCGAAATTTAAATGCCTGGTGTAAAAACAGTGCCAGTTTCCATATATCAGCATGTCTCGTGGATGACAATAATAAACTCAGTTTGAATAGACATGGCTGTCGATAGTACTGAGGTGGTATGTATTTTTCTCTAATTCTACAAAGAGCTGGACAACAAAAAACAAAGTGTACCGAGAGAGAGAGAGAGAGAGAGAGAGAGAGAGAGAGAGACAGAGAGACAGAGAGAGACAGAGAGAGAGAGAGAACAAGCACTCAGAGAGCCATCGCACATAGTACAAGCAAACAGGGCAAGCACGGACAGCAGGAAACACAGAGCAAGCACACATAGAGCAAACGCTGATGACAAGCACACAGGGCAGAAGCACACACAACAACCATACAATACAAAACAAAGCACACACCAAACACGCAGAGAACAAGCACACACAGCAAGCACCCAGAGTGCAAGCACAGACAGAAAAAAACACACAGAGAACAAGCACACAGACCACGCACACAGAGAATAAGCACGCACAGTAAGCACACACAGCAAGTGCCCAGAGTGCAAGCACACGGAGCACAAGCACACAGAGAACAATCACAGAGAACAACCATACGATATAAAGCACACACACCAAGCACACATAGAACAACCACACAGAACAACCATACGAAACAAAGCACGCATAACCAGCACACAGAGAAAACAAACACCTACACAACAAGCACACAGAATAAACACACACACACACACACAACAAGCACACACACACAGCACAAACACCTGCACAACAAGCACACACACAACAAGCACACACAGAGCACAAACACCTACACAACAAGCACACACACAACAAGCGCACACAGACAACAAACACCTACACAACAAGCACACACACAGCAATCGCACACAGAGAACAAACACCTACACAACAAACACACACAGAAAACAAACACCAACACAACAAGCACACACGGAGAACAAACACCTACAAGCACACACAGAGAACAAACACCTACACAACAAGCACACACACAAGCACACACAGACTGAATAAACACCTACACACCAAGCACACAGACACACACAACAAGCACACACAGAGAACAAACACCAACACAACTAGCACACAGAGAGAACACACACACAGAACAAGCACACACAGAGAACAAACACCTACACAACAAACACGCACACAGAAAACAAACACCTACACAACAAACACACACACAGAAAACAAACACCTACACAACAAGCACACACACACACACACACACACACACACAGAGAACCAGCACACATACCTACCTTCACAGGGCTGCCTCTCCCATGACCAACCCACCCACACACATACACCCCAACCAGAAAACAGAGGCCAGACAGACAGACGTGGAGCGGTGTGCCCGGTGTCCCTCACTCACCAACCTCCCACACCACACTGGACCCACAGCACAGGGTGACAAGACTGCATCCCTGCAGGAAATGTCACCGAGGAGGGTCCAGGGGCCACCAACCAACGATTTTCATCGTTATAACTGTGTGTGTCGTGGGTGCGTGGGGGGGGGGGGAGGGGGGGTGGGCAGGTGAGGGTTGGGGTGGGGTGGGGGTGAGGGTGGAAGTGTGTGTGTGTGTGTGTGTGTGTGTGTGTGTGTGTGTAACTGTCGGTCTGTCTGTCTGTCAATCACAATAACAACAATGGTTTATTCGCGGTGGTTGTTTTCTTCAGGCCATATGGCCCATATGAACAGGAGTTATTGCAGGTGAAAAAAGTTTTTGCTGATTAAAAAATCAAAATACACGTAATTCCATATGATAACTCATAAGCATATCCAAGAACAGCTGTAATGCTTAGTTTCACTACATTTCAAACAGTCATTTATGAATAGTGCCACCTTTAATATCCGTTGAGCAACTGAATGATACAGGGTACGATGAGACAGACTCAAGTCAATGTTAAAAGAACGAGCCAATCAATCATTATTCAAACAGAGATATAGAACAAAACAAAAAGAAAACAAAAATGTTCCAAGGATCTTGTATTTCCCAAACAAAACGTAAGCCATAGATGCGCAGCAGTATTCTTACCTGTGTTGCCCAATGATGCCTACCAAAACGATCGAGCAACAGCACAGGCTGACAGCAACATTTGCAGCATTGTTTAGCGTGTCTGCAATCAGGCACAGAAAGACGTCGGCACCAGTATTTCACAACAGGAACATACGTATCAATGTAGATTGGGAATCTGTTACACTTTCCAGGAGAATTTTTTTTTTTTTTTTTTAACATATCTTTTCCAACTCCCAAGACGAACTTGCAAACTTTGATGTGTATTTTTGCGATGGCATTACATTTCTGAAACCCACAGAACTCTGACCCATAGAGCAGAATTAATTAATTAATTAATTAATTAATTATTATTATTATTATTATTATTACTTTTGCTTCAAAGATTTTGAATAGTGCAGCAGCCGAGATCCTTTGGAATAAAAATTCAGCTTTCTGATCCCTGCTATTTTCAGAGCCTTGCCAGACATGTCTTTGCATCTTGACCAGTTTATGATAGCAGACAATACAACGTGGATATAGTTTCAAGAAGGTTCAACCTGAACATGCTAACCAGAAACGTACAATTTCTCACTTGCTTTAAAGAAACCACCATTTTTAAACACAGTTTTGTCCAGATTGACTTCCAACCCGTCTGTTTGCAATATTGTTTCCAAACAATCGGTTTTCTAGGACAATATCATCTGTGCACATCAACAAAATGATTTCAAGTGGATCAGCAAAAATATCATTACGCCTTGCTCCACATTGCTGCCAAGTCAGGTTGAAACTCAGATAGAAAGATGAAAAACAACTGAAATACATTTGTTGTGCTTACACACACATTTTAATCAGTAAGAAGCATGCTTGATTTCAGTTTAATCGTTCGTCAGTCTAAAGATTACAATTGACGCTAAGCTTACGTCATTTTGTCCTTCTCGTCACACAACCACTCCACAACTAGTATCACTCGACGCCATTGGGTGAGCTGAATCTTGTGTTTCTGCTACATCGTATTTAATTATATATCTCTTTTGTCGGATCAGTAAACTGCAAGTATTATATACTGACAGAATCGTCGCAATTCCATCTTTAAATCTGTTCCATTTGTGTTTGCCTACGTTAAACTGATTTAACGCAGTTTGTAATTTTCATCGACAAGCTTGCTAAAACCGACCCTTTTCAGGTAACAAATTAAAATCATAGATTCATCTGAAATAATCAACACTTCATTTCATACGTATTGGGAAGTAGGTGTAGAGCTCTTCCTTTTGCGACCTGTCCGACGTAAATCGGTTCAGGAATCATTTAGAAATCTATCACCGAACACTTTGTAACAAACACAATTCTAATCAGATTTACCCCGATTGGGGACCTTAAAGTTCGCTTAAAGATGGAGTGGGCGATAACTGGTCACTTTTCCACCTGGCCAGTCACTGGCTTGACCTGCTCTCTCTCTCTCTTGCTGTTTCGCAAGCAGTGTGTGTGGTGTGTCTTCCCGCAACGGCAAGCGTCATCGCCATATTGCTTGCACTGTTTTCTCTTTATCTTTTATCTTCTCTTATCTCTTCCTCTTTACTTAATATTGTAATAAAACAATAGAAAACCCTTTTGTGACTGGCCTGCTATATGCCCCTGGCCTGCGTGTGCATCTTTTCTATCCTATAATACAGTAAATCATCAGTAATTCGTTTGTACCGTCCCCTGTATATAATAAAACCATTTCTGACACCGCGGCGTACATTAATAATTTTGTTTATGCCCGTTTTGAACATTTTCCCCCATGTATCCCCTCCCCCTCCCCCCATTAAAAAAAAATCTATTTTTAGAAGGAGGCACGACAACTTTTGTCTGTTCACACTAACAAAGGCTTTAGAATAATCCACAAATAGTGTATAAAATCGGCCACCTTGTTTGGTAAGTTAATGCTGAACCATTGACTGCTATGATATATGCTGTCTGTTGAACCGCTTCCTTAACGAAAACCTGCTCGAGCTTTAGGAACAATATCTTTCTTCTTCTTTTTTTTTTTTTTTTTTTTTTAATGTGGTGAGGTATGTGAATCATTGATGTGTTCAATGTGTGTAAAACACGTTTAAGGTCTGTAAAACACTGACGTGGTGAGGTATATGAAACAAATAATAATAATAATAATAATAATAATAATAATAATGAACGACAGAAAACTGTAACACGACGTGTACCACACGCACGTTTTCCAAGAGTTAAACGCATCATATTACACTAAGCAGAGGAGCAAAATCGCAAAATCACTCTGTATAAAACATTTTCCGAGGGGGGAAAAAAGAAGAAAAAAAAGAATGGATACTAAAAATAAATAACTAAATAACTAAATAAACAAACAAATAAATAAATAAAAATTAAAAAGGAAAAAAAAAAGTGGGACACAGCAACAGATCACAGTGACCATCATACTTGGATAACTTTACCACTTTACTTTCTTTTTTGACCCGCCCACCCCCTACCCATCCTCTCCCCCCCACCCCGACCCCCTCTGCCCCCACGTGTGCTGCGCATTCTCATGAGAGCCAATTCAGGAGTCTACTTCCCACTTCAATCAATCGCTTATAATCTAGAGCGGTAATAAAAAAAAATAAAAAAAATAAATAAAAATAAAAAAAGAGGAAAGAAAAATAAAATTATACGTAAATTGTTTTCGTCAAATTTTGTAATTGTCTTGAGTTTTCATAAATGAAATAAAGATGGAATGACATAAAACAAACTGGAATGGATAAAAGCTTTTCGATGTAAACATCAACAGAACAAATTTTGCTTTGAGTGGAGAAGAATAAAACGAAGAAGGAAAAAGAAAGAATAGTATGTCAAAGACAAACGAATTAAGTGTGTGTGTGTGTGTGTGTGTGTGTGTGTGTGTGTGTAATTTTCTTTTATCAAACAATATATATATATATATATATATATATATATGTGTGTGTGTGTGTGTGTGTGTGTGTGTGTAATTTTCTTTTATCAAAGAATATATATATATGTGTGTGTGTGTGTGTCTGTGTGTGTGTGTGAAGATGGTATGATTGAATAAATGAATGAACAAAAGAAAGAAGGGATGAATGAAGGACCAGCAGTTGTTTCTATGATTTATCTGCGTGTTCATTCAAAAAGGGAGATAAAAGACGCAGGGCAAAAGGCATAAAATCCAATGGAAATGTCAAGACTAAAAATGAGAAGGAAAAAAAATCACAATGAAAAGGACCAGCAGGAAAACAGAGGCACATATACGTAGAAAATATACATGTACGCAAATGAATGAACAAATCACCAAGCTGTAAATGTACCTTCTGTAAAATGGTAAGCGTATGATGGGGCATGATATTAAAATGTATCGTTTTTCTTTCTTCTCTCCTCCCCGCACCCCCCCCACCCACCCCCACCCCCCCAACCCCTTCTTTTTTAAGAACAGCGTTTTCATTTTGACCGATTAACATCATTTACGTGTTTCCAATTTTTACCAAAGAGACAGAAAAGAGAGTTTCTGAAGTAAACATTACCAGCTACAAGTTTCAGAGAGGAAGGCAAATTGTTCCAGTGTGAATCATCACTCAATAAAAGGCTGGACTGAAAGAGATCGTTTCTGTTAGTTTATGAAAATGTCCTTTGATGCTTACAGAAAACTGTGCACCACCAGAAGGAACAGTTCCAGCAACTACGTTGTGCATCAACAGAGGCTAATTTTATTGTCTTGGATGCAGTGGAAGGATGACTGATGAATTATCACCAGTAGAGGTTAATCAGCCTGATTTTATTAGAACTAGTGTATTATTAAGAGCATGTTCATATTATATATATATATAAATATTTTAATTTAATTGTTTATATAATTATTATTATTATTTAATTGTTTATATAATTATTATTATTATTATTATTATTTTACATCGTTTGTACATAATAAACCCCATTCTACCGAGATATAATCTGCAGCTGAATAGATATGTGCTTGAAGTAATTCTTTACGAACATACATAT
>JAAQRG010277372.1:0-13092 GCA_011634625.1 Babylonia areolata | reverse complement strand
TTTAGTGCACAGAACGTGCGTCGCACAAGATTACGGAATTAAAAAGCCGCAAGTTTCGGTGGAAGGGAGGCAATATGAATAGCTGACTGACTGAAAAATACTGGTAAGGTCAGTTCCCTTTAGTAGCGAGAGCTTAAAAAAAGAGAAGAAAAAAAAGAGAGACTTTTTCAAGTTCCGGAGCATGCTGAGAAAAAAAACAGAGAGAGAGAAAAAAAGAGAAGTAAATCAAGAAAGACGGCAAAGACCTGACGTTTCTAAGTTTTCATGATAATATATATATCACCCACAACAAGAACCCAACAACAAGAAAACCGAAGTGATCCAAAGAACTATTACGCACTGAAAGGTGTGCCTGTAAATTAGACGTGAAAAAAAAAGAAAAAAAAAAGACCTGATCACAAAATGACACAAACTGAACTAGATGTGAATAATGGTATTTGAAACGCAGCTGATTTGGTTTCTTTTTTTTTTCACTTGGTTCAGTGGTGTGTGTGTGTGTGTGTGTGTGTGTGTGTGTGTGTGTGTGTGTGTGTGTGTGTGTGTGTGTGTGTGTGTGTGTGTGTTTAGGGGATGGGGGTTCTCTCTCTCTCTCTGGCCCCATTTTCAACTTTCCTGTATCGAAGAAGACGGTGTGAAACCACTGAAACATACAAGAAAGTTCGAACTCTCTTCTACAATTGTGTATTCAGAATCAGAGAACATGTATGAAAAGCTAAGTATGAACACGGAGAAACATGCATGGTATAAATCTTGGATGAAGAAACTTTGGGATCCTTGCTGGCGCAGCGGTGAAAGGGTAGTTGTCGAGGGGAGGTAAATCTGTGTCTTTAAAAGAAACCGTTCCACAACAGCTCATAGTTACTGTCAATACTTCTCCGACACTGACTGTTGAGGTAATCCTAAGCAACTTCCATAATACATATATTCGGTTACGATAGAACAAACATTTTGGAGTAATTCTGCAGAGTAAAACAAAACACAAGTTCATATTTTGTATAAGTACCAGTAAAACCACCGTATAAAATAACAATAAAAATAAAAACACTATAAATAAAAAATAATATACCTCCCCCCCTCCCCCCCCAAAAAAAAAATGACACCATTTTTATTTTCAAATGGCTATGATTACTATAAAACAAAACAATCACACTTAATTCTTACTAGAGCCGCAATAAACTGCGTGTGTGTTTGAGTATATGTGTGTCTGTGCCCGTGTGCCTGCCAGTGTGCCGAGGGTGGGTTGGGGATTGGAGTCACCAGCTGGGCTGGAGTCTGAATGATTGTCCTCCCCCCCCACCCCCCTCAACTAAACGCCTGACTGAGCGCGATCGGTTACGCTGCTGGTCAGGCATCTGCTTAGCAGATGTCGTTTAGCGTATATGGATTTGTCCGAACATAGTGACGCCTCCTTGAGTAACTGAACTTAACTAAATTGAACTATGTGACTGTGTATCTACTACATTGTAAATATAATGATTTTAGAGACAGCTTTAACTATTTGTTCTTACTGGGAAGGAAGCTTGCTCAATGAGGGGGGGGGGGGGGTGGAAGAGGGGGAGAGGATGAAGAGGGGTCTGTGGGGAAGGGGGTGGGAGGCAGACATGAAGGAATTTGTGTATTAGAGATGAGAGGATAATAACGTGTGTGTGTGTGTGTGTGTGTGTGCGTGCGCGCGCGCGCGTGCACTGCATGGGTGTGTTAGTGTGTGTGTGCGTGTGTGTACGTGTGCGCGTGCATGCGTGTGTGTGTGTGTATGTGTGTGATTATATTTTAATTGACACACTTTCTTAGCTTACTCAGCTTTAGTTTGCACTTTATTGTAAATTCATCACTAGGTCAAACAGTGAATTTCTGTACCTGTGTGTAGACAACTAACCAGTCTTCAGCGTTGACAGACACCACTAAGTCATGTGTGGCAGTCAGGAGGAGCAGCTGACCTTTAACCCGGAGGCCCAGTCAGGGGGCCGAGCGGCCAAACCCATGTCTTCTGCAGTCTGTTGATAGGTGAAGGGGTTCTTCACAATATCCAGCAGTTTGTTGACGACAGAAAAGTCGTTCCTCTCCACACTGTCCACTGCCAGCTGAGCGACCCAGTTCCTGAGAATGTAGCGCGGGTTGGAGCTGTTCATCATCCGCTGTCGTCCTTGGTCGGTCTGCCATTCAGACTTCAGCCTGGCAGCGTACATGGCGACCCACCCTGAGTACCACTCATGGGACATAAGCGTCCTGAGGGCCCACTTCCCGAAGTGTCCCTGTGTCAGTTCCGGCAGGCTGACCTCCCCCAGTTCTCTGAAGGTCATGGTGAAGTCAGCCTTGGTGTCCGCCATCATTTTCAACAAAACAGCCACCAAGTTTTCATCTTCCTCACCAGAGCTGGTTTCCAGTCCAAGCTTACGCCTGAACAGTTCCATGAACCTGGACTTGTAGTACTCTGCATAGCCGTGTAAAATTTTCTTGGACACTGCCTTGTCATTTTCGGTCCACAGAGGCAACAGCGCCAGACGTAGTTTTTCCAGATTGAAAGCACCAACACTGGGCTGGTTTTCATATGAGTACCGATGCTCATCATCAGAGGTGTTGGGGACAAACCGGGGGTCATAGGCATCCAGGAACCCAAAGGGCCCATAATCTATGGTGATAGACAGCAGACTGAAGTTGTCTGTGTTGCACACCCCGTGGGCAAAGCCCACACTCTGCCACAGAGCCATCAGCCTGGCAGTGTCACGCACAACTTCTTGGAAAAAGGCCAGGTACTTCCCAGAATCTGTGGGGTCGATGTCCGGGAAATGCTCAGCAATGGTGAAATCCACCACCTCCTTCAGAAGGTCCACCTCCCCGGAGTGGGTCAAGATCTCCAGAGAGCCGATACGGAACCATGATCTGGCCAGGCGAAGCACCACAGCTGTTCTCTCTGGACATGGGTGGCCGTCGTAGAACTGGTCACGCACAACAGTGTCCTCACTCACCACCAATGAGGCTGCTCTGGACGTAGGAATTCCTGGAACCATTGAGGACAGCTTACAAACTATATTGGGGGCATGTAACGTGCACACACATTAACACTTATGTACACCTACCCACCCACCCATCCTTTGCAAACTTTGTGTGTGTGTGTGTGTGTGTGTGTGTGTGGCTGTATCTGTGTGTGTGTGTGCGCGCGCGCGCGTATGTAAATATACACAATCACTGGGTTGCAAATCAGAATTGCGATTTGTTCAAAGATGCAACTTGGGCTTGAACATTGTTGTGGTGTTTGTCACAGTGTGAACTGGTTTCAAGGCATCCCTGTTCCATCACCATTCTCAACCATGTTTGAGGTTCAAACCTGAGGGCGGGACCCTTGTGTTCGAACTTGGTACTCTGCAAATGACCACCAATCTACCATGTTTTGCTTTAGCCATCACTAGCTGTCATACTGAAAATGCCAGCCCTTCGCCTCAACATAATATGATAAAAATTATTCGGAATTAGGTTATCATATCTCTGCCAAGCAAAGTACAAAATCAAAGAACTCACACACTGCAATATCGACATTTCTTCCCCTGTACTTTTCCGTTTTTAAGACAGAGCAACTTGTAAATTGGTTAAAAACATTGTAATATATACTCTACATACTCTATATTCCCCCCTCCCCCTCTTTGACTGGCCTTCTCTTCGTCTCATGACAGGGAAAGAAATGTAGAGGACATTGTTATTTAAACAAACTTGCGATTTTACCATTTAAGGAACGAAACTGAATGGAAAGAACACACGGGGAAAATGTGGATACTGCCTTCGACACATGCTTACCCAAGTGATGCATGGCTTCACTGCACAAGAACTCTCTGACTGATGACCTGATCACAGCCCGTCCGTCCCCTTGCCGAGAATAGGGAGTCAGCCCGGAACCCTTCAGCTGCAGTTCCCAGCGTTCCCCCTTCCGGTTCACGTACTCCCCAAGGAGCACTGCCCGTCCATCTCCCAGCTGACCTGCCCACTGGCCGAACTGATGACCGCCGTACCGGTGAGACAAAGGCACTGCTGACACCACCCGCAGGTCTCCGCTGACAAAACGTAGGAACTCTTCGCTTGATGAAACAGATGGTGAAAGATCCAAAATTTCTGACAGAGCCTCGTGTGAAACCGATGCCAGTGTTGCCCCTGACTGGAATGGAACAGGGTGCACCTGGCTGAAGACAGCTCTCTTCACCTGTCGCACAGAGTTCTCTGTGTGTGTGTCGATTGGAAATGTGGTGAACAGACGATGGTGCGTGGGAAACTTCCACGACTTGAAGTCAGTTTCAAGTTCCCTGATCTTTGTAACGATAGGAGTAAACATGAAACTGACCTGCTCTGGTGGTGAAAGGAAAGATGGGCAGACACAAGGGATCCACTTGGTGTGGTCATCACAGTCAATATGTATGGGGAAGAATCTGCACAACATAGTGCTCCTGAATTCAGGATAGGACAGTAAACACTTGTGTAAAACCCTGTTCACTTCCACACTGCCAGCATAGGGAAGAAAGAGAAACCAGAGAATCAAAGCAAAATGGGAGAGCATCGTTTGTGTTTCTACAGAAATGCCACTTTGACTGCATTGGTTATCACAGACTGGATTGCCTCTGCTTCCTTCACATCTTGGCTGGGTGTTGATTTGTCATTCATTTACTGTTGAATTCTTAGTTTCAGTGTCTTTTCCCTCACATTCTTTTGATTTTTAAACCATCCATTTCACATTAACAGAAATGTAAACATCTGAAAAAGCTTTTGTCATCACTCACTGTCTCTAAAACTGGTTCATTTACACACTGGTTTTAAACAAAATATCCAGAATGAAAGACTTCACAGCGAAATATTTTTTGGCGATCCAGTCCATCAGGTGATGATGATGTGCTGGGTTGTTTTTCACTGAAAATGATGAATCATGAGCAGAGTGAAATAACACTGATTTAGCAAAGCTTAACAATGTGAACATTGTACTCTTTGCTGTTTAAGATGACAGCATAAAATCATATTAATATATATATATATACAAAAAACAACAACTATACATTCCTGACAAGAACACACACACCCACACATGCACACACACACACACACACACACACACACACACACACACACACACACAAAACACACACACGACATATATACATATATAGTATATGTACCAAACTCAGTGACAGTATCAGTAGCTCAAGGAGGTCTCACTGCGTTCGGTCAAATCCATATATGCTACACCACATCTGCCAAGCAGATGTCTGACCAGCAGCGTAACCCAACGTGCTTAGTCAGGCCTTGAGAAAAACACTCAGTGACATTGTCACACAAATACCAGAAGTCAGAAATTTATAAGTGAATGAGCAGTACATATAGTTCACATACATTTCACTGAACGTGTGAATGTACTGTTTTGCATGTAATGAGTTCACTGTGAATGACAGTTTTAGTTATATTAAAAAAAAGAAAAGCAAATGTAACCCCCCCCCCCCAATACATTCCTGACAAGAACACACAGACACACACATATATAAATATATATATATATATATATATCAATGTACCACACTGTCACACTAACACCAGAAGTCAGTGATTTTTAAGTCAATAAGCAGCACATGCAGTTCACATACATTTCACTGAACTCGTGAATGTCCTGTTTTGCATGTAATGAATTTATTGTGAATGCATTGTACTGTATGCAATGATGTATAATTGTCTACAATGTGTTCACTGTGTTGTTAGTGGGATGTGTTGTGTTTGTACCCATTTTGAAGATCTGGAATGATGTATAATTGTCTACAATGTGTTCACTATGTTGTTAGAGGGATGTGTTGTGTTTGTACCCATCTTGAAGATCTGGTTGAAAAAACAAAGAAAGAAACTTTCAGAAAGAGGATAAATGTCTGAGATGCTCTGGTGTTGTTTGCCCATTTCAAACTTCTTTTTTATGGGACATCTGTTCCAACTTGCAAAACAAAAATCAAAATGATCATGCTTTACATTAAAGGAAAGATTCATCAAACACAATATGTATGTCACTTGAGCAATGCTTCCAGTCTTCACATATTCTTCAGAACATTTATGAGCTGGTTGCACACACTTTGTGTGTGTGTGTGTGTGTGTGTGTGTGTGTGTGTGTGTGTGTGTGTGTGTGTGTGCGTGCGTGCGTGCATTTATATGCATGTGTATACACGTGTATGTATCATAATTGTGTGTGTGTGTGTGTGTGTGTGTGTGTGTGTGTGTGTGTGTGTGAGACAGTGTGTGTGTGTACATGTGCATGTGCTAGAGGACTGAAAGGACTGTTATGCTACTTTCTGATGCTGTACTCAATTATTTCATTATGACTTTAATATTTGCTCCAGCCCTATAAAGAGGTACACAACTGCTTTCAGAAAATATCAAACTGTAATTACATAAGCTAGCGTAATTTGCAATCAGAGCATTTTTAAGTATCTAACCTGTCTCTTAAAGTATGTGTAGAAATAAAATAAAGAAAAAAATGCAGCCATACATTTCACACGATGTGTTGTCGGAGGGGGCATTTGAATAAACTTCTCGTTGACACGTAGTGTGAATCACACACACACACACTGATCTTCCACGTTTCAAATGACCTCTTAACTGAAAATAATCTATGTTTACTGTGCATTTTATAAATACACTGCTACCACAAACTCTGCGGTGCCGACACGTAGCCTTCGCTTCAAATTTACCGTCTGCTGCACAAGGGACATCATTCACATTATACTGGATTTGACCTATGGAACCATTGATTTGCTGACAGTGCCTGCTTTCCTGAAAGCCAGCCGTTAAGTTTTGTTAACTCCATATTCAATGGCAATAAACGAACGACAAATTTCAAACGCAAATTTGTGTCTTTGTGATATTCAAGAAAATGACAAAACTGCATCGTTGAAATTGTCCGATGTGACCTGGGGTCACGGGCGACAATTCTCCGCCGCGTTCATCTATAAATAGCATTTTTTGCCTGAGGTCGCCTCGCGTGAAATTCTCACTGCAGCGCATCTCTTGTCTTGTGCATATCTGCAGCTATCGAATAATCTTCTGTCCAGTCAGTTCGACCACAATGGAACTGCTTCAGTCAGAAAAGAAACGAGAGAAACTGGATTTGCTCCAATCAGAAAAGAAACGAGAGAAACTGGCAGATGAAGGTTATATGTATCTTGTCGACAAAAGGTCCACGTTCGACCCTTCCGTCTGCTACTGGAGATGTGAATTTTATCGGGGAAGAGAAATCAGGTGTTCAGCTCGACTGCACACAAAGAATGGACAGATCGTGAAAAGAATGGGCAAACACGTCCACGAGCCGAACTTTTATCGAGTGCAAGCACTGAAACTCGTGCAGGAAATCAAAGACAGGGCGCTCGTTTCGAACGAAGGGACCCGCGAGGTGATAGCTGCGGTCCAAGCTAACGTTTCCAAAGAAGTGCTGGCCGCGATGCCCTCCACGGCTTCGCTGTGTCGGTCTGTCCAAAGAGAGAAACAAGCCAGGCAGAGAGCCCCACGGGGGATGCTCCCGATGTCTGCGGCCCATCCCTCAGACTGGCAGCAGTGGGAGGGTGACGGTGGACCCAAGGCGAGGCATGTGTCGGACCCAGAACTTTCACAGGGTGAAGCAGATCCCAAAGACAGTGGTGATCCTGGCTTCGAGTTTGAAGTGTTGAAGGAGGAAGTCATGGAGCACGCTGAGGAAGTCGAGGAAAAACCTGTCCCAGTTCAGGTGGGCCAGGGTATCATAGTGATGTGTGTTTTATTAAAGGTATACAGGCAGAAAAGGAACAACACATATATATGCTGAAATTGGCTTTGTAAAGAAAATGTAGACCAGTTGAATAATAATATCTATGAGCTGGTTGCACACCCACACATACTGTGTGTGTGTGTGTGTGTGACTGTACGTGTGTGAGTGTAAGTGTGTGCAAAGAATGTGTGTGTGTGTGTGTGTGTGACTGTACGTGTGTGAGTGTAAGTGTGTGCAAAGAATGTGAGTTCTCACTTTCCAATTTTGCCACAAATTGGATAAAAAAAATGGCTAAGTCATTTGAATATATACAAAATCATCAGTCACTGTGACCACAATCACATTGCGACCATATTCAAAGTCCAAGTTCACCAACCTTTTTCACCCGCCTGGCTATTATGACCTTAATCTAAGTTCAAGGTCATGAACTCACCAGCCTTTTCCACTCCTCTGGAGTATTTTGTGACCTTAATCAAAGTTCAAGGTCATACTACCCCAGTCTTTTCCTGTTGCTGGCCCCTTTGCTTCTTAGACATTGCTGTTTTCATATTCTTGCTTTTTCTTCCTTTCAGTGACCTGCAGTCATTGCTCTGACCACTGTTGTCAATTACCAGTATGCAATGAGTATGTTTCCATAATCTGTTTTACACCAACATGAACATGTGCTTTCTTTTTTTTTTCTTTTTCTTTTTAATCTCCCGCATGCATGAATATCCAAAGGGGTCAAGGTACTTACAGGTCTGCACAATGTTTACTTAGAGGAGATCTGAAAAAAAAAATCCCCCCCCTCCCCCCACATCAGATGCCGATGTTGGAACAGCCCAGGATCTGAAGATTGAGAGTCAAAGGTACCTGGTTTCTGATGGGGATACTTTCCTTCCATCCCTCCTGACCAATATTCATTGTTTTAATCTGGGAGTTGCAGGTGTGGGAGGAGTAGAGTGATGTTTGGTTATGCCTTAACCCCATGACTTTTACTGACAAGTATGATGATGATGATAATATATAAATATGGATATACTTGGTGCCTAACCTCAGTCAGAGAGCAAGCCTTAAGTGCTTTGTTCACTTGTTTGTGTTGTAAATTGTATATATTTCTGTTGAAAAATTCACAATGATAAACATAATACAGCTATTTAATGTATTAATAAACATAAAATTACATTTCTAAAATATATTTTGTAGTTCAACCAGCACAGAAACATAATGTATACATCCCATAATTTCAAAATGCTTTCAGTAGAAAAATTTCCTCTCAGTGCAGTATATGGTTTGTGTACTTTTGATGACAAAAAAAGTAACCTGTAGAATTTTTTTTTTTTTTTTTTTTTGTGATTTTTAAAATTTTTTTATACATTAATTCATACCAATTTTCACTGAAAATTCCCTGGCAGAGGCCTCATCAGTAGGAGTTCAATTTCCCTGGCAGTTAAAGAGTTGAACAACAGACATCAAAGTGTTTTAATGGCGGTGTGAATGGCAGGGTCCTATCCTGGAGATTCATACAGCAAAGCTGACGGGGGCCGGGATGTGGACGTATAAGGAAGTCAGCCAGAGGGCAGACTACGTCTCCACAAGGACAGCGTTTTCCGACAATGTGCTGGGTCACTGGACAGTGGCAGGTCATGGGGTCAACCAGGTCACACAGCTCATCCAGTATGGTGAGAAATGTGGTTGCTGTTGTGGAAGTCATTTGCACAGAGGGAAATAGGATGATGAAAATCTTAACATGAAGTATCTGTTCTTTCATGGGTTTTTCTTTTCTTTTTTAGTGAAAGCAAGATTCAGATCCAAAAGAAATGCAAAAATCATGTGTGATGTGTGCAAAGAACTGAATTTTATTTTCATATTTTTCTGTCGCACCAAATCTTCAGTTCTGTCAGGTTGTATTGGACTCATATTATTTGTTGTTTGCTGACTGTCAAAAAAACCCATCTTGGCAACCATGTGTTTGTTCTGTAGTGTCAGTATATATTATGTGTGACATATTAAGGATAAAAGGCTATGCCAGTCTTGAATGAAAGCTAATTTGTGTTTGTACATTTCTTCTGTCATTGCTGCTTTGTGCATATGTGAAATGATCGGACGTATAAGGACAAACACGTAACTTCCTTTTTTTGAGGAAGTGTCTGGGTTTGTTCCAGTGCACCTTTTATTTACCTGTGTGTTAGCTGAATCAGTAGCATAAGCAGCATTGCCTTGAAGTTATGTACCTTGTAAAAGGAGAGTTACCACTTTTTTTATTGCGGTTTTGTCCTTTGCTAACCTAGTCTCATTGTTCTTTCGTTTCGGTTTCATAAACACAGACACGGAATGGTGTAAATGAGTGACAAAGCCGTCCCCTTCCCATGCTGCATTGCAGACAGCCTCAGTCACCTGCTGAAGGTGCAGCAGGAGATGGAGAACAGCAGTGTGTGGCGTGAGCTGCATCAGCCCCTGGACAGTGGCATCGTGTCGTCAGACAGCGTCCTCACTGTTCTGGATCCAACCACCAGGATGGACTGTCAGTTTGAATCCTCAGAAAAAGGTACCCCCCCAACACATCTTCCTATCCTCAAAGCATTCATGTCTTTGCTTCAGCTGGGTGACAGAGCAGTCTCTCTAACAAAGAAGCAGCTTTGTTTCTACCAGATTAGTTCACAGAACAGATTGTCATTAAAGGCTAATGGTTTCTGGTGCAAAAAATTCAAGAAAGTAATGAAAGAAAAAAAAGGCATGAAATGATATGTTTGACTCAGAGTGTGTGAATATGTAGTTATATTATGATTAATTTCATATAACTAACCTCCAACTTTTTCTGCTCCAGAAATTTTAGATAAACTCGAGTTTTCTGGTGCTGTTATTTTCTCCGCTTAACTGTATTCCTGTAGTTCAGTTTTCTGTTGCTGATATTTTCTCTGCTTAACTGTATTCCTGTAGTTCAGTTTTCTGGTGCTGTTATTTTCTCCACTTAACTGTATTCCTGTAGTTCAGTTTTCTGTTGCCGATATTTTCTCTGCTTAACTGTATTCCTGTAGTTCAGTTTTCTGTTGCCGATATTTTCTCTGCTTAACTGTATTCCTGTAGTTCAGTTTTCTGTTGCCGATATTTTCTCTGCTTAACTGTATTCCTGTAGTTCAGTTTTCTGTTGCCGATATTTTCTCTGCTTAACTGTATTCCTGTAGTTCAGTTTTCTGTTGCCGATATTTTCTCTGCTTAACTGTATTCCTGTAGTTCAGTTTTCTGTTGCCGATATTTTCTCTGCTTAACTGTATTCCTGTAGTTCAGTTTTCTGTTGCCGATATTTTCTCTGCTTAACTGTATTCCTGTAGTTCAGTTTTCTGTTGCCGATATTTTCTCTGCTTAACTGTATTCCTGTAGTTCAGTTTTCTGTTGCCGATATTTTCTCTGCTTAACTGTATTCCTGTAGTTCAGTTTTCTGTTGCCGATATTTTCTCTGCTTAACTGTATTCCTGTAGTTCAGTTTTCTGTTGCCGATATTTTCTCTGCTTAACTGTATTCCTGTAGTTCAAAGCACCCAGGTGCCCACGTTCATTCTTGTTTATAAATATCACATGTGCGTGAAAAATGGGTTACCATGGCTTCAGTTTTTCACCTGTAATACCAGTTGATGTCTGCATTGTGAAATGCCCTGACAAGTATTTCAAAAGTTGGATGTGTAGGATGACAGATGATCAAAGGTTACTGTACACCCTGCCCATTCTTTGTGAATGCCACAATATTCTTCTGGTCTGTAACATTAACAGTGGTTACACTTATAGACATGACAGATGCCTCCATCAGCAGTAGCACACATGAACACAAAAGTGAAATTTGCATACATGTGAATAGCAGTTTAAGTATATTGCAGTAAAGCATTTGTGCCCTTTGTATTCACCCACACACTTACCTTCACACACTCACATAGATGCATGCACAAAAAGATATGTATGCACGCACACCGATTCATTATAACCTTAATCTCACTTTGCACTGACTTAGTCCATTGTCCTCTTTTTGTGCATTTTTCTTCTGTGTAGTGAATGAAAGTGTGTGCGCATGTGTCGTGCTGTGTGCTGACATTTCTCTCTCTGTGCATGTGCAGCAGTATATGAACTGCAGGTATTCCCAGAGCAGTCCTGTCTTGTCATGTTGGGATCCAAGGCCATCTTGGTTGGCCGTTTCCTCTCCTTGTATGGACCTTCCAGAACAGGTACTGTATGTTCCTTAAAATACACTTGTTTTTCCCCGCCTCTGGGGCTCTGTTAGGGTTAGAAAAGATATTCCAAAACAGGTTTAAGTTTTGACACTTTACGAGTCCCATGCCTCTTGTCATTATCAGTCATAGAGGGCACAGAACATTTGTCAATGAGCAATACAGTAAGAAAATATACTGAGCAAATATATTTTAAAGAACTTTTTTTTTTCTCAAGCAGTTATCTTGGATTCTGTGCATGTACACTCACATATATTTGCATTCTAACCCTAAATTGGTACACAGATGTATATTATTAGCGTGCATAATTACATACAAACTATGTTTAACAGGTTTGTTCGGTTGATGATTTTTTGTTGTTGTATCATTGTTAGTTATGCCATTATACAGTCATTCTCATTTATTTATCAAGAAGTGATGTGTAATAGATAAATGGATGGGGGGCGGGGGGAGGGGGGGGTGGGGGTGGGGGCTCAAAGAGAGGCGGTGGTCAGCAACTTTCTTCCATGGGCAAAATAAATTCATATAAATTTTTCCCCCCTGATCATTGTCTCAGAATTGTTTTAATTATTGTTAAAAACTTTTAAAGGCTGTCAAGCAGTGATGTATATTCAACAAAGCAAAATTAGTGGTGTTTCCATTCTAGTAAGCTTTTTCTTATTACACCGATCTTAAAAATGATTCGTGTTTATTTTTCTTGTCTCTTTATGCCTCCCTGCATCCCTTTTTTCTGCCATTGTTTCCACCAGTATGATTTTGTTTGTAATCGCTTAACCCAGTGTTCAAAATTCAGTGAAAAGGACTTTGCAAGTGGTGTGGTTTCAGAATATCGTCTGTTGAGATATCCCGACGCTGATGCTGCCTTTGCTGCTGCCTATCATTCACTGCACAGTAAGGAGGCTGCAAGTGGTTGCACACACCCCTGTGTGTGTGTGTGTGTGTGCATGTGTCTATACTCTGTGTGTGTACTCTGTGTATGTGTTCTGTGTGTGTGTGTGTGTGCGTGTGTGCGCGTGCCTTGTTTTGTCAACAATTTGCACCCTTAACTCTCTCCATATGAACGGCGATAGAGACGACGTTAACAGCGTTTCACCCCAATTACCACCATCCAAATATTGCAAGCGGAAGGCTCTTATACTGAAGAGGTGAA
>JAAQRG010277364.1:0-13123 GCA_011634625.1 Babylonia areolata | reverse complement strand
CTCTGCGCGATTTGACGCCTCTTTGAAACTGAAACAAAAAAACAAACCCATATACATTGCTTTCTAAATTTCCCGTCGGTGTACTTAAAGTCTTGTGCGAGAATGTTTTCACGCTTAACACATTTACAGTGAAGACTACACTGCAAGTGTAATGGTAGCCAGGTGCGTTTTAAGCTTAAAACATACCACGAAGATATGAGGAAAACAGCACTCGTAAACCTGTCCAAGAACTTGCGATATACACGTTGTGAAACCTTTCAGGTTAAGTACGTGTGTACTCGTAAACCTGTCCAAGAACTTGCGATATACACGTTGTGAAACCTTTCAGGTTAAGTACGTGTGTACTCGTAAACCTGTCCAAGAACTTGCGATATACACGTTGTGAAACCTTTCAGGTTAAGTACGTGTGTACTCGTAAACCTGTCCAAGAACTTGCGATATACACGTTGTGAAACCTTTCAGGTTAAGTACGTGTGTACTCGTAAACCTGTCCAAGAACTTGCGATATACACGTTGTGAAACCTTTCAGGTTAAGTACGTGTGTACTCGTAAACCTGTCCAAGAACTTGCGATATACACGTTGTGAAACCTTTCAGGTTAAGTACGTGTGTACTCGTAAACCTGTCCAAGAACTTGCGATATACACGTTGTGAAACCTTTCAGGTTAAGTACGTGTGTACTCGTAAACCTGTCCAAGAACTTGCGATATACACGTTGTGAAACCTTTCAGGTCAAGTATGTGTGTACTCGTAAACCTGTCCAAGAACTTGCGATATACACGTTGTGAAACCTTTCAGGTCAAGTAAGTGTGTACTCGTAAACCTGTCCAAGAACTTGCGATATACACGCTGTGAAACCTTTCAGGTCAAGTACGTGTGTACTCGTAAACCTGTCCAAGAACTTGCGATATACACGCTGTGAAACCTTTCAGGTTAACTACGTGTGTATGTACCATTAAGTCAATCTGCTGTTTCGTGGGCTTGGTACATTTGAATCGATTTCTAAATCAGAAGGTCTGCCATCTCCACTGTGCCTGTGTGCAGCACATTCTTGAGTCTTGTCAGCTCTCCGGGAGAAATTCCAAACAAATCTTAGAACGGTAAGACTAACAAAATAGTAAATAAATACATTGTACGGTTCTAGCGCTTCGACAGAGAGCAGGAAATGCGATGAGGGCAGCCTGAATTTCACACAGAAAAATACTGAGAGAAAAATGAAAGTAACACAACACAATACAGTGATATCAGGAAGTGTAGTGGTACACAAATCCATCTGCAACGGATAAACCATCCCATCAAAAATTCCAGAGAAAACATTAAGACGGAAACTGAAATCAAACCATCTAGGCAGACGGCAATCAAGTCCTTGAAAACCCAGCAGTGAAAACTTCCCCCAACGTTTATAACTGTGAACCGGACAGGTCTATCCCAACTAAAATAAAGTCTTGATAACATTCGCGGATAAAGAAAAATAGAAAATAAGAAATAACTTTAAACCAAAAAAAACAAGAACATATCCATCTGTTCTTTAATGGAGGAGAGAAAAATAAAGATATAAAAAAAAACTCTGCAAAGACTTCAACGATGCTCACAGATATATCCACCCCCTCTACACCCTCTCTCTTTCCTCCCCCCCCCCCCACCCCCTTCCATCCCCATAAACCCCCCTCGCCCCTCTCTCCCCTCATCCACCCCTTCCCAGTCTCTGTCCGCGCACCGTTTGCCAGCTCAAATCAAAACGAATGGGCTTCCTATCGAAGGGAGACAAGCCAGGCTCTGGTGATAATTAACTCCCCTGCGCGCCGCCCTCATTAGAACAGGAAGGCGTTGATGAGGGGAGACAGAAGGGGGCAGAGGGGTGAAGAGGTGATGGGCGGGGGGTGGAAGTGGGTGGGGTGGGGGGGGATGGGCGAAACTTCAGCTACAAGCAGGCAACAACAAAGTTATGACGCTCAACACTTTTTGGGGGTGGGGGAGAAGGGTGTCTAGTGGGGGGGGGGGGGGGGATTTACTGGTTCCGTTTATGTGTATAAGCGCTGATGTGCGTCCGAGTGTGTGTGTGTGTGTGTGTGTGTGTGTGTGTGTGTGTGTGTGTGTGTGAGCGCACGGGCGCGCAACAGAGTTTGGATCTGGTCTGGGAGAGTTTGGTTGGAAAATGGGGAGTGAAAAAACACAAGTTTGCTCTTAGTGCAAGAAGTGCCCTGCGCTCACACACACACACACACACACACACACACACACACACATACACACACATACATACACACACACACACATATGCACACACACACACACACACACACACACACACACACACACAGGGGATGATGGCGGAACAGGAAGGCTTGGAAAACCAACAAAGAAAAAAAAAACACTTGTTCTTCCTCCCTCTCCCCTTCCCTCCCCCTTCTCGTGACCCTGAAACTGGATGGGAAGGGGAAAAAGGGGGGGGGGGGGGCGGTGCGCGCGCGTGTGTGTGTGTGTGTGTGTGTTTGTGTGTGTGTGTGTGTGTGTGTGTGTGTGTGTGCATGTGCGTGCGAGAGAGGGAGAGACAGACAGACAGACAGAGACACAGAGAGAGAGAAAGATATACACAGGCTGAGAGAGAGAAAGAGACAGAGACAGAGAGACAAAGAAAGATAAGAGACAGAGACAGACTGAAGACGGAACATGTTTTATTCATAAAGGCCATGGCTCCTTGGAAGTGGGATACACAAACAGAAATGAAAGTCGCGTGAGAGAGAGAGGGGTGGGGGGTGGGGGAGGGAGGGAGGGAGGGATGGACTGGTACAGACAGGCAAGGCAGAGAATGTGAATAATTCGAAAGAAAATTCAGCAACAGTGTACTTTGTAGAATACACAGTGATGACACTATTCACAACAAGCATTTATCCAAACCCACAATATAAAGACACACGCACACACACACAAAGACATAAGTACCGCATTTACGAACTGAAGAATCGTAATTCACTTTCATGTATGTATATGTGTATAGGTGCGTGCGTGCGTACGAAAGAGCTTGTGTACGTGCGCATGTGTGCGCGCGCGCGCGCGCGCGTGAAGGTGATGAAAGGAAATGCACGGCCTTTGTGCATGCTTGCGTGAGTTGATTTAGCATGCTTGAGTGACTGGCTCGCTAATTCGTTCCCCATATACAGCAGCCCTGCTTCTATCATTAGAGGCGTTACATTTCCGCTGTACACCGCCCTTCATTCTCAAACATTAAAGTCATTTTTTCCTGGCGACATACGGTTTAAATGCCACACCAAAAAGTGTGTGAACTGTAATGTTTTCGGGGTACAGTGGAATGTTAGTATACACAAGTGTGTGTGGCTGAGTCTTGTTGGTTATAGTTTGGAAAACGCATAATTGTCTGCATTTCGTAAGGTTACCGTTGAGTTCCTCTACATAGTCATTTCGCTGAAGTACGTGTATTTCGCTATCCTTGTGTTGTAGAACATGGTTACAATACAGACGTGTGTGTATTTCGCTATCCTTGTGTTGTAGAACATGGTTAAAATACAGACGTGTGTGTATTTCGCTATCCTTGTGTTGTAGAACATGGTTACACTACAGACGTGTGTGTATTTCGCTATCCTTGTGTTGTAGAACATGGTTACAATACAGACGTGTGTGTATTTCGCTATCCTTGTGTTGTAGAACATGGTTACAATACAGACGTGTGTGTATTTCGCTATCCTTGTGTTGTAGAACATGGTTACACTACAGACGTGTGTGTATTTCGCTATCCTTGTGTTGTAGAACATGGTTACACTACAGACGTGTGTGTATTTCGCTATCCTTGTGTTGTAGAACATGGTTACAATACAGACGTGTGTGTATTTCGCTGTCCTTGTGTTGTAGAACATGGTTACACTACAGACGTGTGTGTATTTCGCTATCCTTGTGTTGTAGAACATGGTTACAATACAGACGTGTGTGTATTTCGCTATCCTTGTGTTGTAGAACATGGTTACAATACAGACGTGTGTGTATTTCGCTATCCTTGTGTTGTAGAACATGGTTACAATACAGACGTGTGTGTATTTCGTTATTGTTGAGTTGCAAAACACGGTTTCAACAGAGAAGCGTGTGTATTTTGAGTCTCGTTGGTGTTCAGAACTGTGTGCATTTGGTTAACCGTTCATTTTCAAATCTTAACTCGTTATCCTAGCAAAAATTTGTCGTAGTTGCCACACAATAAAATCTGCGTAATGACGTACATTTGGGTATAGCAAATTGTTACTGTAAGCAAGTTGTGTGTGTGAGTGAGTGTGAGTAAGCGTGCGTGTGTGTGTGTGTGCGTGTGTGCGGGTGTGTGCGGGTGTGTGTGGGTGTGTGTGTAGTTGAGTCTAGTAGGCTATAGTCAGTGACTACCGAACACAAGTGTGTGAATTTGGTTAGAGTTCAGCTATAAGACACGCTTTCCACACAGCAGTGTGTGCAGTGGAGTCTAGTTAAGACACAGCACACCGTAACACAAAGAAGCGTACTGTGATACTGAGAAGATTTGAGTTATTAAAATTAAAAAAAATCAACAAGGGAGCGGAAATGGCGTTCACCTTCTCTCTAGTATGACATGTGGGCAATATGGGTCATGCTTAAAATGGCGTGCTTTTGCCAGCGGAGCCCAGCAATGGTTTACTTCACACGGAGATATCACGTCATTTGAAAATCGCTCTGCAGACTTGGCTGAACCGATGTTGTCACTAAAAACACAGGCTTTCTTTTCTCCGTTTTTTTGGGTGGTTGTTTTTTTTTCACCCTTCCTTCTTTCTTCCTTCCTTCTTTCTTTCTTTCTTTCCTCCTCTCTCCCCTTCCTTTCTTAGATAACTTCACCCCCCCACCCCCTCCCTAGACCTGAACAAAATTGAAATGACCTCCAAGTCTACGTGTCAGATTCAAATCATCGTCATGTTTTGGGGAAGCAGGCTAAATGCACCCCCAAGTTTCTGATAGCGCAATGGAGGGAAAGAAGAAAAAAAAAGGACACCATTCCCCCCACTATCAAAGCGTCCCCCCCCCTTCCCCCAGCGCCCCCCCCCCTTCCCCCTTCCCTCTCAGCGCCTTGCTGGGTAGATGGCGCGGATTTATTTCCTTACAACACATCAAAGGGTCCAGGAGCATCTGGACGGAGCGGGGAATTTAATCCTGGTTCTATCTTAAGTGCTGCACACCGCGCACCCCTCGGCAAGTCTCGGCCCTGTGTGTGTGTGTGTGTGTGTGTGTGTGTGTGTGTGTGTGTGTGTGTGTGTTGTTGTTGTTGTTGTTGTTGTTGTTGTTGTTATTTGTTGTTGTTGTTGTTGTTGTGTGTGTGTGTGTGTGTGTGTGTGTGTGTGTGTGTGTGTGTGTGTGTGTGTGTGTGTGTCTGTCTGTCTGTCTGTCTGTCTGTTGTGGCATGTGTGTGTGTGTGTGTGTGTGTGTGTGTGTGTGTGTGTGCGTGTTTCTGCTTATCTGTCTACGCGACGGGTGTATGACTGTCTGTGACTGTGTAGGAAAAAGAGGAGAGAGAGACAGACAGAGATTCTCCGACCTCCTGATCTTCCATCAAGGTCAACGGTCACCACGGGGATCCGCTCCCCACAGAGACCTGACACCCATGGACCAGGACAAATGAATATCTCCACAGTCGACCCCAAGAAACGCCAGGGACTAGGACCACTCAGCAGACCCCAAACTGCTTCCCCTGACCCTCCACCTTCAGTCAACGTCACTTGAAAACTGTGCGGAATCCCAGCGCGGCCAGGGCTTCTCCCCTTGGAACGCCAGAAGAACAGCCAGGACTTCACCTCTCTTCAGACAGGACTTCACCACTCTTCAGACAGGACTTCACCCCTCTACAGACAGGACTTCACCCCTCTACAGACAGGACTTCACCACTCTTCAGACAGGACTTCACCACTCTTCAGACAGGACTTCACACCTCTTCAGACAGGACTTCACCACTCTTCAGACAGGACTTCACCCCTCTTCAGACAGGACTTCACCTCTCTTCAGACAGGACTTCACCACTCTTCAGACAGGACTTCACCCCTCTTCAGACAGGACTTCACCCCTCTACAGACAGGACTTCACCCCTCTACAGACAGGACTTCACCACTCTACAGACAGGACTTCACCCCTCTTCAGACAGGACTTCACCCCTCTACAGCCAGGACTTCACCCCTCTTCAGACAGGACTTCACTCCTCTTCAGCCAGGACATCACCCCTCTACAGACAGGACTTCACCCCTCTTCAGCCAGGACATCACCCCTCTACAGACAGGACTTCACCCCTCTTCAGACAGGACTTCACTCCTCCAGACAGCCAGGACTTCACCACTCTACAGACAGCCAGGACTTCACCCCTCTACAGACAGGACTTCACCCCTCTACAGACAGGACTTCACCCCTCTACAGACAGCCAGGACTTCACCCCTCTACAGTCAGCCAGGACTTCACCCCTCTACAGACAGGACTTCACCCCTCTACAGACAGACAGGACTTCATCCCTCTACAGTCAGCCAGGACTTCACCCCTCTACAGACAGCCAGGACTTCACCCTCTACAGACAGCCAGGACTTCACCCCTCTACAGACAGGACTTCATCCCTCTACAGACAGCCAGGACTTCACCCCTCTACAGTCAGCCAGGACTTCACCCCTCTACAGACAGGACTTCATCCCTCTACAGACAGACAGGTCTTCACCCCTCTACAGTCAGCCAGGACTTCACCCCTCTACAGACAGCCAGGACTTCACCCCTCTACAGCCAGGACTTCACCCCTCCAGACAGCCAGGAAGGCCCTTTGAACCACCACACGAACAGCCTGGCCATCACCCCTCTTCAGAAAGTCAGGACTTCCCCCTTTGGAACACAGCAAGAACAGCTATGACATCACCCCTCCTCCGACAGCCAGGATTTCCCCTTGGAACGTCAGAAGAACAGCCCGGATTTAGCCCTCTTCAGACAGGTTGTCAATTGTGTTACGATGTCATGTCACTTGCTTTGTCACGTGAGTCCTGTGATACTGATTCCAATGCTCCGTGTTGTCATTTGTGTTACCATATCATGTCACTTGCTTTGTCATGCGAGTCCTGTGATACTGACCAGACCACTGCACCAGACCACGTGACCGGATCTGGCCGATCCCAAGGGCCACCATCCGCTTCGCACGCACGGCGCGACAACTCCACACACCTACCCTGACCTGGCCCCCGGCTCCTAGGGTGATCACCACTTTTTAAAACACAGGCAGGCTGTAAAACCTTGCCACACCAACCCCCACCCCCCTTCTCCCCACAAAGCCCACCACCCCACCCCTTTCCTCTTCTCCAACCTTGAGGTCTGCCCTCCCGCCCCAGTCAGCCCAGTCCTCCACCCTAAGCACCTTCACCAAACTATCTCCCCTTAAACTCACCACACCGCAATGTCGTTTTATATGAAGCCTCGAGCCTATAATAATATCATTCAAATGGATATTCAAATACATAAGAAAAATACAACGAGAGAGAGAGAGCGAGAGCGAAAGAGAGAGAGAGAGAGAGAGAGCATCGTTACTCTCTTTGTCTCAGCCTCTTCGTCACTAAGTTGAATCAAAAATGTTTTTTTTTAAATTAAAAAAATAAAATTAAAAAAACATCTTCTGTCAGCCATGAGTGATCACAAAGGTTGGAAATATTTTTGATTCTAAGGATGATGATGATGATGATGGTCGTGGTGGTGGTGGTGTGGTGTGTGTGTGCGTGCGTGCGTGCGTGCGTGCGTGCATGCATGCGTGCGCGCGCGCTTGAGTGCGTGCGAGTGCGAGCACGTTGCAGGCTGAAGTAAAAGACGAAGTGGAAAGCTTTCAACAGGAAGGCACCTTCCATTGTTCTCACGTACCACTGCTGGCTCAACGAACAATCATGACGGAAGACAACTTCCATTGTTCTCACGTAGCACTGCTGGCTCAACAAACAATCATGATGGAAGACACCTTCCATTGTTCTCACGTAGCACTGCTGGCTCAACGAACAATCATGATGGAAGACACCTTCCATTGTTCTCACGTAGCACTGCTGGCTCAACGAACAATCATGATGGAAGACACCTTCCACTGTTTTCACATACCACTGCTGGCTCAACAATCATGATGGAAGACACCTTCCACTGTTTTCACATACCACTGCTGGCTCAACGAACAATCATGATGGAAGACACCTTCCATTGTTCTCACGTACCACTGCTGGCTCAACGAACAATCATGATGGAAGACACCTTCCATTGTTCTCACGTAGCACTGCTGGCTCAACAATCATGACGGAAGACACCTTCCATTGTTCTCACGTACCACTGCTTGCTCAACAAACAATCATGATGGAAGACACCTTCCATTGTTCTCACATACCACTGCTGGCTCAACAATCATGACGGAAGACACCTTCCATTGTTTTCACATACCACTGCTGGCTCAACAAACAATCATGATGGAAGACACCTTCCATTGTTCTCACGTAGCACTGCTGGCTCAACAATCATAAATCATCATACATAAACAGCCACTGACATCACAAACAGGGGGGGGCGGTGTGGAGAGAGGGGAGGGGGGCAGGAGGGGTGGGGGGGAAGTTGTGGAATGACGGGTGGGGCGGGGTGGGGGAGGGGAGGGTGGACAGGGAGGGGGTAGAGACAGCGCGACGTCTGCCGGCGATGGGCAGATAAGCGGCAAGGCGTGAATCATGACCCTGTGATGGGGGCCCCTGGGCGACCACTGTCGGCTTGACGCTGATCGCTAGGGAGATAAAGGTGGGGTTTTTTTTTCGGTGCCCCCCACCTCCCCCTTTCGTGAATAATATGCGCCTTAAGTTCACTTTGAAAATAGGTGCGAAAAATATTTGTGCCTCTCTCTCTCTCTCTTGGTGTCTGTCTGTCTGTCTGTCTGTCTGTCTGTCTGTCTGTCTCTCTCTCTCTCTCTCTCTTCTCTTCTCTCTCTCGGTATCTGTCTGTCTGTCTGTCTCTCTTCTCTCTTTCGGTATCTGTGTCTGTCTGTCTCTCTCTCTCGGTATCTGTCTGTCTCTCTGTCTCTGACTCTCGGTATCTGTCTCTCTCTCCCTCTCTCTCTCTCTCTCGGTATCTGTCTGTCTGCCTGTCTCTGTCTCTCTCTCCAGTATACCCTCATCTGCAATTTCATAGCTTCCTCTTTGCTTATGCGTGTATGCGCGAGAGCGCGCGCGTGTATGTGTGTGTGTGTGTGTTTGTGTGTGTGTGTACACGTGTGTCTGTTATGCTGCTCACAGGACCTTGCAATGTGTCGCACATCTGACAGCTGGCGACCCTTTCCTGACCCGGCCTGACAACGCAGGTAAAAGATCCAAGGGCACAAATCAGACACCTCTTTTTGTGTGTGGTGTCGGTGAATGCCAGACAAACGAGTGTGGCCAGAAAAAAAAGGTGATACTGTGAGACTGCCTCACTGCCGGCTACAGACATGTCTATGTGGATCGTTCTGGTGTCACGTCAGTGCATGTTGCACGTGCAAACCATGAACAATCATGACGATGATGTGGATAGAGAGGTACAAGATGATGATGATGATGATGATGATGATGATGTACACAATTCAGAGGTTCAGAAGAAGAAGAAAACAACAACACAAGAAGAAGAAGGTGATGATGATGATGATGATGATGATGATGTACACAATTCCGACGTTCATCAGAAGAAGAAAACAACAACACAAGAAGAAGAAGAAGGTGATGATGATGATGATGATGATGATGATGATGATGATGTGCACAATTCCGACGTTCCGAAGAAGAAGAAAAAAAAAACACAAGAAGAAGAAGAAGAAGAAGGTGATGATGATGATGATGATGATGATGATGTACACAATTCCGACGTTCATCAGAAGAAGAAAACAACAACACAAGAAGAAGAAGAAGAAGAAGAAGAAGAAGAAGATGATGATGATGATGATGATGATGATGATGATGATGATGATGATGATGATGATGATGATGATGATGATGATGATGATGTACACAATTCCGACGTTCAGAAGAAGACGAAAACAACAACACAAGAAGAAGAAGAAGAAGAAGATGATGATGATGATGAAGATGATGAAGATGATGAAGATGATGATGAAGATGATGAAGATGATGATGATGATGATGATGATGAAGATGATGATGATGATGATGTACACAATTCCGACGTTCAGAAGAAGAAGAAAACAACAACACAAGAAGAAGAAGAAGAAGATAACGATGATGATGATGAAAACAGAACGAAAAACAAGGATAAAGGAGAAGGCGACGACAACGACGACGACGAAGAAACCAGAATACGAAGACAGAGAGAGAGAAAAAAAAAAGAAAGTCCTTTGAAATCACTCATCACGTGACCTGTCAGTCCCTACACCCTTAAACGAACCCACCTCCACCTTACTCCCCCCCCCCAATCCCCCTCCACCCCAAAACACCCGGAAAAAAAAAAAGTGTACCGGGTGGACCCCACTCATCTTCCAGTCGGGTGCACCCGGCAAGCGGGAGATTGGTCGTGACTCCTCTTGCACCAATCAGCGAGCAGGCCACCTCATACCTCCACTACACCCCTCCCTCCCTTCCTTCCTCCCTTCCGCCCTCGCCAAGCCTTCCTATTCCTCCCCCTCACCCCCCCCCCCTTTCTCCCCTCGTCAAGATGGCGGACGGCGAGCCGAGCGCCGCAATGTGGCGTCGGTGCGGTGTCACTACCTATCACTTCCGCTCCGTTTGGTTTACCTTCTAATTAGAGAGGTGTTTTCCGTTTTCGGGTTAGGTTGGTTTTTTGGGGGTTTTTTTTTTTCTTTCTTTCTTTCTTTCTTTCTTACTTTTCTTTTCTTTTCTTCTTCTTCTCCACCTCCTCCTCCTTCTTCTTCTTCCTCATCCTCCTCCTTCTTCTTCATCCTTCTTCCTCTTCTTCTCTCTCTTTCTTTCTTTGTTTCTTTCTTTAACTGAGTTTAAGGTTGCTGTTCGTTCTCTGTCCATCCCTGTCTTCTATGTCTCTGTCTCTGTCTTCCCTGACTTCTTTTCCCCTGTCAGTGGACAGACGAGGCAGCGATGTTTCAAGTAGAGCGGGGTGTGGAATACAACTGGAAAGCTTGAAGACCCCTCCTCGCTGCGCCCCTTCTTTCTGTGTCTGTCTCTTCTCTTACCAGCCCCGCCCCCCTGGCCCCACTATCTCTTTCTCTTTTCTACTCATTCCTTCTCTCTCTCTCTCTTTCTCTCTCTCTCAAATGTTAAGCAATGTAATCTGGAAAACTTACTGTGTGACTGATATATGACTTACCCCTTCAGTTAGGGGCTATGGCCTAAATCTGAATATACCATTTCGTATTCGTATTCTCTCTCTCTCTCTCTCTCTCTCTCTCTCTCTCTCTCTCTCAATCTTTCATTCTTCTCGCACTCTTTCTCTTTTTCTTTATCTCTGTATCTCTCTTCCCCTTGTGCGCGCGCGGCACACACACACACACACACACACACCACACACACACACTGCAAGTCTCGTGACTGGCCTCAAATATAATTGGCTCATTTTTTTCCTTCTGTGTGTGTGCGTGTGCGTGTGCGTGAGTGTGTCTGTGTGTGTGTGTCAAAGTTTTTCAGGTCCACTTCACTGTCACAGGCTGTCAGTTTCAGACACATCAACCCCCTCTCCCCCCTCCCCTTCACCCCCCTCCCACCCCCCACTCCCCCCCATTCCTTGTCCTTTGAACCTCCGACATAACCGCAGACTTCTTTTCAAGCGAAGTAATAACGACGACAATAATAATAGTGGTAAGAAAAACATTAATAACGAAAATGACGATCATCGTGTATAAAATGACTATAATGATAGGAGTTAAGTTATAATGGGAGTTTGGGCCCATTGCCACTCCGCCCGTCTTCTCAACAAATTGCAGAGGTGCTGCGCTCACCACTTATTCATAACGAGGGTTATTCACAGAGAGAGGGGGGGGGAGAGACAGAGAGAGAGAAAGAGACAGAGAGAGAGACAGAGAGAGAGGTGGGGGGAGGGAGAGAGAGAGACAGAGAGAAAGAGAGAGAAAGAGACAGAGAGAGAGAGAGAACGAGAGAAAAAGACAGACAGAGAGAAAGAGAGAATGAGAGAGAGACACAGCGAGAGAGACAGACACAGACACACAGACACACACAAAGAGATACACACACACGCGCGCGCGCGCACGCGCGCGCACACACACACACACACACACACACACACACACACACACACACACACACAGTGAGACAGACAGAGACAGAGAGAGAAACACACACACACACACACACACACACACAGAGCTTCCCTCCCGGCAAGATGGCGACTAGACAGGTGGTATGATTAAGAGGCTCCACATATAATTCCTGATTTAAGCAGTTTACTCAAACATACAAGTCTATCAAATGTGACAGAAGTTCTATCAGGAACTAGACAGACAGGGACACAGAGAGAGGCAGAGACAGACAGACAGACAGGGACACAGAGAGAGAGAGAGGGGTGGCGGGGACTATGAAAACGAACTACAACTCGAATGTTTTATTGAGGGTAATGGGAAAAGCTGCATGCTTCTTATTACAATGCCCTCTCAAAAAAAAGCCTGAAAAACTCAACAACAACAACAAAAGAAGTCAGAGGAAAAGAACAAAAACAAGAACAACAACAACAACAATAATAACAAGAAGAGAGAGAGCCACAGAGAGAGAGAGAGAGAAAGAGACAGAAGGAAGAGGTTATGTATGGAGAAAGCCTTGTAAATTCATCATAACTTTACTAACACACGTCTCGCACTGAAAATATATAGCATTGTAAAGTAAGTCAGCAGCACCTTCACAATTATAACTTCACACACACACACACACACACACACAAGAGCTTGAATACAAACGAACTAAACACCCAAAAGAACTTCATCTCATATCAGTCACAGCGAAATTATGTTAAAGAATAAATTCAACAGGAAAACACAAAAATACGTCCCATTTCACACCTTTACAGATAGCTGTACTGATTTTTTTTTTTTTTAAACAACAACACCACATACATGTATTTCAGTAAATCATAGTTTAACAGACTGACATACCGCTCGAAGGCTAACTATTATAATAACTTCTTTTTAATTC
>JAAQRG010277363.1:0-13118 GCA_011634625.1 Babylonia areolata | reverse complement strand
CGCTCCTTTCACCCTTGTTTTTGTACAGTGTGATGATCTTGGCATCCCTCATGTTCTACGGTACAGCTCCCTCATTCCAGCACTAACAGAGGACTGTGGGCAGAGGATGCAGAAGAGTAGTCTTGCAGTGTTTAATGAGGTCTGGGGGAATTCCGTCACTGCCAGGTGCTGTGTCTGATGTCAGGCTGTTAATGGCCTTGCTGAGTTCGTCCTCAGTTGGCTCTGCATCAAGTTCTTCCATGACCGGCATGCACTTGATGGCATCGAGGGCTGAGTTGGACACCATGTTTTCTGTGGAGTAGAGGTCGGAGTAGTGTTCCGCCCGCCTCTCCATCTGCTGGCTAGGATCGTTGATTACTTCCCCAGAGGAGGATTTAAGGGAGGCAGTCTTGCTCTGTGTTGGTCCCAGTGCCTTCTTGATGCCATCATACATCCCTCGGATGTTGCCTCTTTCAGCAGCATTCTGTATCTCTTCGCTGAGCTCTGTCCAGTACACATTTGCACATCGCCTGGCGTTAAGCTGAACCTTACTCCTGGCGGCCCTGAGGATTTGCAGGTTCTTCTCACTGGGTGACCGTTTGTAGTCAGTGAGTGCAGCACGCTTGGCCTCAATAATGGGAGTCATCTCTGATGGTCTGGCCTCAAACTAGTCGTGGGACTTCATGGTTTTCTTCCCAATGGTGGCCATAGCAATGCGGTGCATTGTGTCTCGTAGCAGTTCCCATCTTTCTGTGGCAGAGTCTCTGGGTTGCAATGCATCGAATTCTCTCTCAAAGGTCTCTGCTAACTGTTCTACAAGGTCTGGCTGAGACATCTTGCTGACGTCAGTGCAAGAGTTCCCTTGTTTCTCTGAGCAGTGGAACTTCTTTGGTTGCAGTCTGATCTTGCAGCATACCAGAGAGTGGTCCATGTCACAGTCTGCGCTGTGGTAAGAGCGAGTGTGGAGAAGGTTTCTGATGGCAGATCGTCTTACTAGGATCAGATCTAGTTGGTGCCAATGTTTTGAGCGCGGGTGCCTCCAGGAGACTTTGTGTTGGGACTTCGTCCTGAAGAAGTTGGCGATGCACAGTTCATGGCAGGTGCAAAACTCAAGTAGTCGCTGTCCGTTCTCATTCATTTTCCCCACTCCAAAGGAACCGAGACAGGAAGACCACGAATCGTTGTCTGCACCCACTCTGGAGAGTCAGGAGTCGTTCTGAACCACCACTGCCTGGTTCGATCATGTTCAGCAGGCTGTTCCTGACTGCAAAGCCTACTCCGTACTCTCTTGGGGCACCAGAGCTCTTTCCTTGCCAGAAGGTGTAGTCCCTTTCCTTTAGTGTTCCTGAGTCAGCCAGCCATGTTTCCTGCAGAGTGGCAATGTCCACATTTAGTCTCTTTAGCTCCCTGTTTATGACGGCCGTCTTTCTGGCGTCACTGATGTCTTGCAGATCTTGGAAGAGCCTAGGCATCATTGTCCGGACATTCCAACAGGCCAGTTTCATTGATGATCCGTTTCTTGAAGTTTTCTTTTTGCCTGGTGCGGAAATTAACGACCTGCTTGTCGGATATTCTCCTGATCTTCATACACCCGTAGAAGGCAGGTCGTGGCGGGACAGCACCTACTTGGCTGGGGGCTGCCCAGCTTGGGCGGGCGGTAGCTGTCCAGTGTGACAGGAAGGTCCCTCCCACCGTCAAAAGCAATCCCTGGCGTCGGCTCTACACCAATTGAGCACTAACTTATAACCGGTAACTGTTGCTTCACGTGTTGTTCCGACGCTAGTGCTAGTAGCGAAGCTGGAGTGTCCTCTCCAGGTTGTAGGTGCAAAGTGTTTGTGGATGGATGGACGGATATAAGCCTGGGCAATGTAATATGGAAGATAGGCTGTTGCCCATGCAGCTTGTCCCCCCTCTCCACCTCGCTGACAGATCCAAAGGAACAGCAAGGCTGTTACATTTTGGAGCCAACGCGGCCGCAGGAGCTGCCGGAAAGTGACAAAGTTTGCCATCCAACCGCTTTAAGGGCCCCGCACCGGATTTTCTGTCAGGGTTTACTCCCTTAGCTAGGTGGCCGCAGGTAGCTCTCCAGAGCTGGCGCCCTTTGATGGGTCATTTAATTCCACCAGGGTGTCTAGCCATCCTCCTCACCATCCTCCTGAGAGGACTGGTGGGAGTGCTGGTTTAGTCGCCAGCAATTCGACCCTGTGACAGGTAGTACTGGGATCCAGCTTACCCGTAGCAGATTTAATTTATCTATCTGACCTGACAACAGCAATGTCGTAATAAGTAAAAGTTTAATTTCATTCTGCTGCGTGAAAACGTTCGTGTTACGGAAATCAAAATGTAAGGCAAGGGTGACTGAAATGGAGCTGAGTCAGCGCCAAGTTTCGAGCACTGATGTTGTACTATTTTCGCCAGGGAAAGAGTTATCTGCAATGCTTCCAAAGTTTGTTGGATTGTTTTGGGAAGTAAGCAACACCACAGACCACAGTCTGTAGGTGACACAACATGCAGTTTCCACGTGGAAGACCTACCCTGAAAGATGGTGACCATTGTGGCCGACCTGTAACAGTGGTAACCGACCAAAAAATGGCCATCTTAAGTCCATGACCAAAGATGAGCCTCGTGTCACCATTGATGAAATGAAGGAGAAGATGAAGATTTCATTAGGGAGCATTAGCACCATCCTTCATAAACATCACCATATATGGGAGTGTTATGCTGTCGGGTACCCCACCACTCGACAGAAGAACAGAAACGTGACAGTGCACCTACAAAATTCCGCCATTCCAAGAGTCATTCAAAACAAAAATGGTTGCATGCCTCTTTGCAAAATCAGACCATGTTGCAACTGTACCCCTCCAAGAAAGGACGACATTAACTGAGTGGTACGTCACTGTCTGCCTTCCAAAGGTGTTTAAAGCATGGTGGGTGTGACGTCCAAGAATTGGAACAAGAGGGCAATGACAATGCCCGAGCTCACATAGCTCCTTCAACTCTAGACTTCCAGAAAGAGAACGGTGTACAGCTGGTCACTCATCCCCCGTATTCCCCTGACTTAGCCCCTTGTGACTGGTTTTTAATCCCTGGTGTGAAGCAGCCCCTTGTGACTGGTTTTTAATCCCTGGTGTGAAGCAGCCCCTTGTGACTGGTTTTTAATCCCTGGTGTGAAGCAGCCCCTTGTGACTGGTTTTTAATCCCTGGTGTGAAGCAGCCCCTTGTGACTGGTTTTTAATCCCTGGTGTGAAGCAGCCCCTTGTGACTGGTTTTTAATCCCTGGTGTGAAGCAGCCCCTTGTGACTGGTTTTTAATCCCTGGTGTGAAGCAGCCCCTTGTGACTGGTTTTTAATCCCTGGTGTGAAGCAGCAGTTGACGGGGAAAATTTCAGTGTGCAGGAGATGTACGAGCCTTATTCGAGGGTCTCATTATGAACATATCCCAGGTCATGTGGATTGTCGTTGACAACTTGGTTTGAGCGGATGATGAAGTGCATTAAAGCGCAAATTAAATTTGGCATCCATAGGGTATTCAAAGCATTTTACTCAGTTGTTTCAATTATTTTTACTTATTCTTTGTTATTGGGAAGCAAAGCGTTCAATTACCAAAAGCCTTTATTTCAATCAACTTGCTCTCTCATTGTCCCTGCTTCTGTCTGCCTGCCTGCCTGCCTGTCTGCCTGTCTGTCTCCGTGACTCATTTCAATGAAACAGCACCATCATTGCTCACGTGTGTATGTTTGTATGTCTCTTTCCTTCGATAGATTTAGTGCGTTTTATTGATGCTTTTTCTCTGCAAGGAACCTCGAGTCTTTTTCTCTGTTCCAGGCCATCAGATTGGCAGCCACGTTCTGAAAGCCAAGTTAACAGCTTTCCTTAGTGGTACCACTCGATTCTATGGTATGAATGGCTCTTGTTCTTTATTTGTGCATTGATTTGACCCATGAGGTTGATATTAGATATATGCTACTGCTCCTGCTACTACAACTACTAATGATAATAATACTGAGAAGGATGATGATAATAATGATGGTAATGATAACAATAATCTGTGGTTTGTGGAGCGTGACAATCCACCCTATGAGCATGCTCAGTACACTTTAAAGTAAAGCGAAGGCAACAAAAAAAGGGGAGATAAATAATACATACAATGAAATGATAGACTGTTGTAAAGAAGGACAGTTTGTACTGAATGCATACAACAAAAAATAGCTAATCTGGTGTTTTAAAGAAAATATTTAACATGGCATCGTTTCATGCATGTGAGAATATGCCTCATAGCTGGAATCATCATCTTTTAGAGCTTATCTCAGCACTATTGAGGGTAGCCAGGAAGAATGGCATCACGATATCGTTGGAAGAATTGATGTCCAGATCTCCAGTCATCATAGGGTGATTTTTCGTCAGCTCCAGCTCCATGCGTTTATTCACAAAATATGCGCAGTAAGCATAAGTAAGATGCAAGACATATCTACTGGAAAGAGCTGCTTGTGAAGCTTATGTCACACAAATGACGTCATCAGCCTTCGAGACGAGTCCAATAATTGACTGGACCTATGCAGAAATGAAACGAAATGTCCTTTGTCAATATCACGAGCATCAGATTGTTTACATTATATATTGATTGTTATGTTTGTTTGGTTTGGTATCTTCTTTTGGTACAGATTCAACTTTATAAGATGTGATTATAATGTAACAATTCACTCACAGATTCTTTGATTCTTCACAGCATCGACGTGTTCAAGGAAGCAAAGTCCCATGTTACAGCGGATTTCCGTGCAGCACCCCACCCATCACCTCCACGTGTCCTCCCAACCAGACCCCATACAGGTCACACCCAAGGTCAGCCTCTTTGACCAGAAAATTCACATCAAAGTTCAAGGACTCCCAACGAAGGCCAAGGTCACACTGCATGCCACGACACAGGCACAGTGGCACAGACAGCCTGTGACATTTACCTCGTGTGGTCACTACGTGTCCAGTGAGGAAGGTGACCTTGACCTGAGTCGAGATGCTTCAGTTGGAGGAACGTACACAGGTATTTTAGCTTGAAAACGAAGGTAGGAGAGACAGGCTTTTTTCCGACATGTATGATCATATGTCTTGTGAAATATGTATATTTTTGAAGGAATATGTTCCTGAAATGTTTGACACAGGCCAAAGCCATTTACTGGAGTCTGTTTTTGTTGTTGATGTTACGGTAAGCTGTATATAGTGCTTTCTTGGATTTGATCAAATAGGTTTCAGATAAAAAGCAAAACACGATGTGTGTTCCCTCTTTTCACCTTGATTTGTCCGGGTTTAAGGAATTGGTCATTGTCAATGCATCTAAAATTAAGTGTCCAGTTGTTTAAAGTCAGCTCGAATATTTTGTTTTCCAAAGGCATTGCTTTTCACGTGTGCTTAAATATTCACAGTGTGACCATGAAGTTTTCCCAGAAAGCCAGTCTTTTCATAACTCCTGGTATAGTTTATATGGAATTTGGTGGCTTACTGCGTTTGGATAAAGAAAAAAGATATCAAATTATGTTGAAACAATCACATCTGATGATCTTCCTCAGTCAGGTGTGTCAACCCAGTTTCCCACATGTGTGTCAGGTGTGGACCCTATGGGACCGTTCTGGAGTCTGAGCCCCTGCCCCTCTGGCCCCCAGAACGTCCGCATGGTGGTGAAGAACGGGGAAGACCCTGTCCTGTACACGCTGTCCCTCTATCTGGGTCACTGGTCTGTGGAGGACCTGGTTGTCAAGGAGACGACCCAGAAACCTCTGTACAGCACCACAGTGACCAGGTTGAAGAAGTCGGCAGACGTGAGACGGATACCTGTGAAGGAAGGGTGTGTGCGAGGAGTGATGTTCTTGCCTCCTGGTGAGTGAGTCTATCTTCAAGATTGGAAACATTACTTTGAATGAATGTGGACCTCTCTGTCTCTGTCTCTCTCACCTTCAATTTATTATTCAAAAGCAAAAAAACTTTCACCAAGGAAGGTATTCAGGTGGAGTAGTTGCCATGGTAAAAAATATATATATATATATCACTTATATTGAAAATATTAAAACAGATATTGACAATCTGGTTTTGATAAAGACAAGCGCCTATTTGAGACTTCCGAGGATATAATATGGCTATGTGCTTATATACCTCCGTATGATTCACACTTCTGGAAAAATGACCAGGACGGATATGGCAAAAATGACCAGGACGGATATGGCATTGAACTTCCGAGGATATAATATGGGTATGTGCTTATATACCTTCGTATGATTCACACTTCTGGAAAAATGATCAGGACGGATATGGCAAAAATGACCAGGACGGATATGGCATTGAACGACTAGAGCAATGTATTCTTAACTTAAGTAACCAGCACAAATTCCATTTGCTCATTTCTTGGGACCTAAACGCAAGAACCGCGACGAGAAATATCCAGTGTATTGAGAATTTCGATGTTGGTGTTTTTCATAGTATGGATGAGTCCCCTTTCCCAAGAATTTCCCAGGATGAACACACGAATCATTCTGGTGACCAACTCCTTGAATTTTGCAGTATGTTTGACTGCCTGATCCTGAATGGTCTGTATGATAATTTTGATGACAGGTGTACATACATAGGTGTTTCAGGTTCCAGCACAGTAGATTACTTTTTGTCGTCATTAGAATTATTTACCTCCATAGATTTCGTGTCTCTTGTCGTAGAGAGTTATGTGGAGTCAGATCATCTGCTAGTTATATTGAAATGTAGAACTAATGCTGAACTTTCAGCCTGTGCTGAGAATACTAGAAAAAGTAAAGAAATTCCCTCCAAAATCGTGTGGAATTCAGATAAAGAATGTGAATTCGTGTACCAGCTTAAGAGTCCCATTTTACAAGACAAACTGAATTCCGCAATGATTTATGCAGACGAAGATACTGACTATGCATTATCCTTGTTTGTTGACTGTTTAAAGTCTGCTCGCATTTGCATGATGAAAATAAACTCTGGGACAAAGGGTAAGAAGCATTCAGAATGGTTTGATAATGTCAACAAATGAAAAAAGATACAAGGGGAAAACTCAATAAATTTAGGGCAACAAGAGAAGATGACGATAGAAAAGATTATGTACAGGCAAGGAAGACTTACAAAAAAAATGTTGAGAACAAAAAAGACTTTTAAGCGAAATAAAGTAATATCACTTGCCTCATGTTTATCGGAGTCTGAAATGCAAAAAGGGCCTTTCAGTCTTAAAAGCAATGGCAACCAAAGGTATTGAACAACGCCACCTCTTCCTGCTATACCAATCACTCGTCCTCAGTGTGATCGACTACGGACTTGGGCTAACAACACCGTCTCAAAGCAACCTCCTAAAGTCAGAAAGAATTCAAATTGAAGCTATGAGGTTGGTCCTTGGAACTGCAAAAGACACGCCCACAGAAACCATGCGATACCTGCTTGACCTTCCTTCAGTGCAGGCCAGAAACAAGTTAGAACAGGTCAAGACCTACTTCAAAGCATTAGAAAACCCTCAAAACCCACTGCATGACACAGTCAAAGAACCAAAAGGCAGCCTTCTAGGACGAGGAAGATCATGGATGGGACAAGCAGAAGACACAATCCAGCTAGTATGCCGACTACAAGACCTGAAAGAAACAAAAGAATGGGAGAAAACCCCCAAAAACCTCAACCATCTATTCAACACAGCCATTTCACCCACTCTAGGAAGACATTGTCGGGAATGGCCAGAGGGCAAAACTGATGCGGAAGTGAAACTACTCATAAAAGAAAACAGTAAAGAAGAGGACATCATCATATACACAGATGGCTCAGTCACCAAAGACCAATCCGGTTGGGAATTCACTGCGAAACAAAATGGAAAAACAGTTAGGGAAGAGAATGCTGCCTACAAAGTCACAACCTCCAGCCTAACGATGGAAGTTGAAGCTGTGACACATGCCCTCCAGTGGCTATTGTCCATCCATACGCCCGGAAACCAACATGTCATGATTCTAACCGACTCAATGAACCTCATACAGAAAAAGAAAATTGAAAACGGAATGGGAAGCCTAGAGTGGCATAAGGCAATGCGCAACTTTCAGATTAAAAAACTCACATGGTCATACTGCCCGGGACATGCAGGAGTTAAGGGAAATGAGCGAGCTGACAGACTTGCTGGTAACGCAACACCAACGAGCGGCCTACATCTAGGAAAATCGGAAATCCTCAGAAAAGTCAAAGAATATCAAAAGAACAGGTACAAGGCCATCACACCATCGATCGCCTCAAAGAAATAAAAGCAGAGAGAGGGAGTGGCTGTAAGTCTAACATGAAAGGTAGAGCACGATGCTTTGCAAATCAAACAAATATCGGCATCATTTCCAAACCAACATTGCGCAAATTTCTTCAAAACTGAACAGAGTCTCTGTGGGCTTTTCCAAATACAATAGACTGAGCAACACACTAGACGCCACGTTCTTGGCATCAGAGATCTTTTCCCATCCCTCTTGCGGCCAGTCAGTGGCAGCCTCTGTGCGTTTGTGTATGTATGTGTTTGTGTGCATATGTGGGTCTGTATTTTTGAGTGCGTTTGTGCATGCGCGAGAGTACGGCAAATACCGCGTCAGTAGGATCTGCACGCGCGCGCGTGTGCGGTAAGGAGGGGATGTGGGGTGCGGGGGAGGTGGGGTAGAGGCTGAGGTATGTGAGTGTATGCATGCCTACACTGTGGGAGCAACAGGATATTGGAACGTATATATATATATATATATATATATATATATATATATATACATACATATATACATACATATATACATATATATATCTCTGTATATATGTGTGTGGAGATATGGGCATATGTGTGTGTGCTTGTACAAGTAAGTGTTCATCTGTGTGTGTGTGTGTGTGTGTGTGTGTGTGTGTGTGTGTGTGTGTGTGCCTGCCGTGGAAGCTGTGATACGTAGACTAGAAATGAGTGTGTGGAGGAGGGGGGTAGAGGAGGTGCAGGGTAATGTGTGTGGTGTGCGTGTGCGTGTGTGTGTTGGAGCTCATGTACGTTTATATGTATTTGACTGTGCTTTCATATCTCTGAAACTGCATGTTCGGTGCATATCTGTTATGCATGTGTGGGTGTATATGTGAATGTGTGTCTTCATGTTTTACATCTATTTGCTTATTTACCTTTTTTTTGTTATTTATTTATTTGTGTAAGCTTATCTATCATTTATTCACCTTTTTTTCTTTTCTTTTTTTCCTCAAGGCCTGACTAAGCGCGTTGGGTTACGCTGCTGGTCAGGCATCTGCTTGGCAGATGTGGTGTAGCGTATATGGATTTGTCCGAACGCAGTGACGCCTCCTTGAGCTACTGAAACTGAAACTAGCCCAGATTTCTATTCGGGACGGCAATTACCGCCTCTGATGGTCATAGTCGATCATGACTATCAACGTCCCATGTCCAGCAAGCACTTGGCGCACGAAAAAGAAACCACGGCGACAAAAGGGTTGTCATGGACAAAATTCTGTAGAAAATCACTTTCATAGTAAACCATCTAATATACATGCATACAGGAAAAGGGATCATTGTGCACAATGGAAATGTACTGGCTACATGGAGAGGAAGGGGGAAGAATGGTTAAGACGCTCATAAAAAAATATGCCAATACAGAGACTCCGTGGGGGTATGGGTTCGATTCCCGCTCGCGCCCTTTCTCCCAAGTTTGTCTGCAAAATCAAACTGAGCGCGTAGTGTTTCGGATGAGACGATAAACCAAGGTCCCGTGTGCAGCAAGCACTTCGAGCACGAAAAAGAAACCACGGCGACAAACGGGATGTTATGGGCGAAATTCTGTAGAAAATCACTTTGATACATAATATTAACACACTTGCAGACAGAAAAAAGGGATGGTGCTGTACTATGTCAAAGCACTGGCCACGTAAACATCCCGAATTTCACAGCAATCTGGCGTGACAAAAATACAATACAATACAATCCTCAGGCCGGTATTTTTACCCCATCCCCAACCCCTCCAATAGACAGACCTTGAGTGGTGCTCTGGGTGCTGGTCATTTGATTAAAACAATAAACCGAGGTCCCATGTACAACATGCACCTAGCGCACATAAAAGAACCCATGGCAGCAAAAGATTTGTCCCGGGCAAACAGTTTCAAAAAGAAAAAGTGGCGCTGGACTGTGGCGACGTGCTCTCCCTGTGGAGAGCAGCCCCACTTCAAAAGAGAAAACTGTTTTGACAAGTAACATGCAATATGCTCACCGGAATTTTTTTTTTATACCCCTCCACTCGACCTTGAGCAGTGGGCTGGGCACTAGTCACAAAGATGAGGCGATGAACGGTGGTCCCTTGTGCAGCGCAAGTTTAATAACCCACGGCGACAAAACGTTATTAATACACGGGTGTCGCTACACTGTGGCGATGCACTTTCCCCAGGGAAAGCAACCGGAATTCCACAGAGAGAAAAATGTGACCAAAGGCAACAACACAATACAGCACAACACAATAATAGTATTAATAAAAGTAATAATAATAAAGGACATTTCAGAACTGACGGGAGCGCGAAAAAGTTCAATCGGAAAATGAAGGATTTCAAAACTGGTGGAAATGCGACTAAGGATACTTGGACAAACACAAGGACGGAGACCGGGTAAGCTGAAAGACTGGTATTGTAACAATGAAATATCGTAAAATGACCCAAATCGAAACAAAACTAGGGAAATGACCAAAAGAGCGACAAAAGAAACTCGGGAAATGTCTAAAGTGCTGCAATGAACTCCGGAAATGACCGAATCACGACAATGAAAACTCGGGAAATGACTAAAGCGCTACAAAGAAAACTCAGGAAATGACCAAAGCGCTACAAAGAAAACTCGGGAAATGACCAAAGCGCTACAAAGAAAACTCGGGAAATGACCGGAAGTGGCAAAGAAAACTCGGGAAATTACCAAAGCGCTACAAAGAAAACTCGGGAAATGACTAAAGCGCTACAAAGAAAACTCAGGAAATGACCGGAAGTGGCAAAGAAAACTCGGGAAATGACAAAAGCGCTACAAAGAAAACTCGGGAAATGACTAAAGCGCGATAAAGAAAACTCGGAAATTGACCAAAGCGCTACAAAATAAACTCGGAAAGTGTCAAAGTCGGGATTGACTAAAAGCTCTAGAAAGAAAACTCGGGAAATGACTAAAGCGCAACGAAGAAAACTCGGGAAATTACTAAAGCGCGACGAAGAAAACTCGGGAAATGACAAAAGCGCAACGAAGAAACTCGGGAAATGACTAAAGCGCTACAAATAAAACTCTGGAAATGACTGAAGCGCTACAAATAAAACTCGGGAAATGACTAAAACGCAACGAAGAAAACTCGGGAAATGACTAAAGCGCAACGAAGAAAACTCGGGAAATGACTAAAGCGCTACAAATAAAACTCTGGAAATGACTGAAGCGCGACGAGAAAACTCGGGAAATTACTAAAGCGCAACGAAGAAAACTCGGGAAATGACTAAAGCGCAACGAAGAAAACTCGGGAAATGACTAGAACGCTACAAATAAAACTCGGGAAATGACTAAAGCGCAACGAAGAAAACTCGGGAAATGACTAGAGCGCTACAAATAAAACTCGGGAAATGACTAAACCGCAACGAAGAAAACTCGGGAAATGACTAAAGCGCGACGAAGAAAACTCGGGAAATGACTAAAGCGCAACGAAGAAACTCGGGAAATGACTAAAGCGCTACAAATAAAACTCTGGAAATGACTGAAACGCTACAAATAAAACTCGGGAAATGACTAAAACGCAACGAAGAAAACTCGGGAAATGACTAAAGCGCTACAAAGAAAACTCGGGAAATGACTAAAGCGCAACGAAGAAAACTCGGGAAATGACTAGAGCGCTACAAATAAAACTCGGGAAATGACTAAAGCGCAACGAAGAAAACTCGGGAAATGACTAGAGCGCTACAAATAAAACTCGGGAAATGACTAAACCGCAACGAAGAAAACTCGGGAAACGACTAAAGCGCTACAAATAAAACTCGGGAAATGACTAAAGCGCAACGAAGAAAACTCGGGAAATGACTAGAGCGCGACGAGAAAACTCGGGAACTGACCGATTCGCGACAAAACTCCGGAAATAACCGAAATCACGGCAATGAGAACTCGGGAAATGACTAAAGCGCCACAAACAAAAGTCGGGAAGTGAACAAAGCGCGACAGTGAAAACTCGGGAAATGACTAAATCGCGACGAAGAAAACTCGGGAAATGACTAAAGCGCTACAAATAAAACTCTGGAAATGACTGAAGCGCGACGAGAAAACTCGGGAAATGACTAAAGCGCTACAATGAAAACTCGGGAAATGACTAAAGCGCTACAAATAAAACTCGGGAAATGACTGAAGCGCGACGAGAAAACTCGGGAAATGACTAAAGCGCAACGAAGAAAACTCGGGAAATGACTAGAGCGCTACAAATAAAACTCGGGAACTGACCGATTCGCGACAAAACTCCGGAAATAACCGAAATCACGACAATGAGAACTCGGGAAATGACTAAAGCGCCACAAACAAAAGTCGGGAAGTGAACAAAGCGCGACAATGAAAACTCGGGAAATGACTAAATCGCGACGAAGAAAACTCGGGAAATGACTAAAGCGCTACAAAGAAAACTCGGGAAATGACTGAAGCGCGACGAGAAAACTCGGGAAATGACTAAAGCGCAACGAAGAAAACTCGGGAAATGACTAAAGCGCGACGAAGAAAACTCGGGAAATGACTAGAGCGCGACGAGAAATCTCGTGAACTGACCGATTCGCGACAAAACTCCGGAAATAACCGAAATCACGACAATGAGAACTCGGGAAATGACTAAAGCGCCACAAACAAAAGTCGGGAAGTGAACAAAGCGCGACAATGAAAACTCGGGAAATGACTAAATCGCGACGAAGAAAACTCGGGAAATGACTAAAGCGCTACAAAGAAAACTCGGGAAATGACTGAAGCGCGACGAGAAAACTCGGGAAATGACTAAAGCGCAACGAAGAAAACTCGGGAAATGACTAAAGCGCGACGAAGAAAACTCGGGAAATGACTAGAGCGCGACGAGAAATCTCGTGAACTGACCGATTCGCGACAAAACTCCGGAAATAACCGAAATCACGACA
>JAAQRG010277350.1:0-13172 GCA_011634625.1 Babylonia areolata | reverse complement strand
CTTCATTGAAGGGAAGATCATCATGAGGATGATGTGGGGGGGGTGAGGATGATGTGGGGGGTGTACCTTCATTGAAGGGAAGATCATCATGAGGATGAAGTTGCAGATCCAGTTGAAGGCCAGTGACAGACTCATGGCCGCTGCACGAGGCTCCTGACGGAAAATCTCACCCACCACGATGAACGGGATGGGGCCTGCACACACACCACACACACATCACACACACCACACACACATCACACACACACCACACACACATCACACACACATCACACAAACACATCACACACACATCACACACACACCACACACACACCACACACACACCACACAAACACATCACACACACACCACACACACACCACACAAACACATCACACACACACCACACAAACACCACACATGCACACAACACACACCACACACAATGCACATAGTATAAGACACAGAAACATAATGAAAAAGACAAACAAACCCAGATACAAACTGTCAAAAAGACTACTTGAAAAACAATGCAACGTCACTCACAACTCGCACACCTCTTCCATCTCTCCCACACTCCACACACACACACTGACATCTCTCCCACACTCCACACACACACTGACATCTCTCCCACACTCCACACACACACTGACATCTCTCCCACACTCCACACACACACACTGACATCTCTCCCACACTCCACACACACACTGACATCTCTCCCACACTCCACACACACACTGACATCTCTCCCACACTCCACACACACACTGACACACCTCTTCCATCTCTCCCACACTCCACACACTGACACAAATGACACACACGCTGACACACCTAAAAACATACACACATACACATTGACACACACACACACACACACTGACAAGTGGAGTGTTGGCCAAGAGGTAAGGCATCTTCCTATGAAGTGAGACAATCGGAGGCCACTGCTTTGAATCCCATTGTCTCCAGTATTGTCTCCCCCTCCACTACACCTTGAGTGGTGGTCTAGATGCTAGTCATTTGGATGAGACCATAAACTGAGGTCCCGGGTGCAGTATGCACTTCGCGCACATAAAAGAACCCACAGCAACAAAGGCAATGGCAGAAATAAAATTGCAGGCAGACAAAAATACAAAAAAATGGGTGGCACTCTCAGTGTAGCGATGCACTCTCCCTGGGGGAGAGCAGCCCGAATTTCACTCAGAGAAATCTGTTGTGACAAAAAAAGAGTAATACAATACAACACACGGACACATTGACACACATACATGCACACATATGGTCTTGGGGGGAGGAGAAAAATGTTTAAAACCACAGCGTTGATGATGATGATGATGATGATGATAACGATGACAAATCAATCAGTCAGGATCAATCACATCAAGCTTTAGGATCTTTTTAGACGCTCCCCTCAGGTAGTCGGTACAGAAGTATTTGGACCAAAACCAAAATCACTTCACCTGTAGCTTTTTCCCTAAGGCAGTCAACGCCCTGTCTCCTGAACCAATCCAAGTGTATGACAGAGATCTGTGCAATCAGTAACCATTTAGCTGAAGATCTAGTCATCAACCCTGTCTGTATAAATACATAATGTATGGTGTATTTAAAGTAAGCACACGCGTTGATATGCTCTGACTGTGTGTGTGTGTGTGTGAATGCACGCAAAAGTGCACATGCACAAGTACTGATATCTATATGCATATGTGTCTGAAAGTCTACTGTACTTGTGTTTGTAAACGATGACAGAGTCCCCGGCACGGAAGTCCTGGAACGAGCTGGCCTCTGCAGCATCTAAACCCTTCTGCAGAATGTCCAAACCAAGTGAGCTGGACATGTGGTCAGAATGTCAGACAGCCGACTGTCTAACCAGCTGCTGTGTCAGGGCAAGCGCTCAGTTGGAGGACAGAAGAAACGCTACCAAGACTGCCTCAAAGCGTCCCTCAAAGTCCTGGGTGTTGACATCAACACGTGGGAGACACTTGCTCTGGACCGCCCAGCTTGACAGCATAATCACCACAGAAGCCCCTGCAGCTGAAGCCAGGCGCATCACCGAAGCGCACCGAAAGCGTGCTGTGCACAAGGCCCGAGCAGCATCCACTGCCACAACAGCACCCACTAACTTGTGTCCCACATGTGGGCGAGTCTTCAGGGCCCGGATTGGCCTCACCAGTCACCTCTGGACCCACTGCCACTGATCTTTCATCTGCCTCTTGAAGCCATGGTCATCTTCGAATCCGAAATACGAACATCATCACATCACTTTTTTGACAAACATCATCACATCACTTTTTTGCATTAATTGCAACGTGGCTTGAGCGTTGGAAGGAGTTATATAAATTCCCATTATTATCATTATCATCATCATCATCATCAATGTAAATGTGACACAGACTGGTTGGGTGAGCAAAGTGTACACATGGGGTATATTCCAGCCAGGAGGGGTATGAAATGGCCTTGGCTGGTTCTTACCCGGGGTAAGAACCAGCCAGGGATAGGTTACACCGGTGCACTTGGTGCTATAGACTTTCTATTCTTCTCTACTGTGTTGTATTGTATTGTGCTGTATTGTGTTGTATTGTGTTGTATTGCTGACAAAGGCCCAGCTGCAGACTCACCCAGTCCCAGAGCAAAGCCGATGATGTAGGTGTGGGCCACAACAATGCAGACAATGGCGAAGGTTCCCGAGTGGTCCTGAAACCACACAGCATGGCAGTCACATCACAGAGCAACACTCATCACCATCATCATCATCACAGAGCAACACTCATCATCATCATCATCATGACAGAGCAACACTCATCATCATCATTATCATCACAGAGCAACACTCATCATCATGACAGAGCAACACTCATCACCATCATCATCACAGAGCAACACTCATCACCATCATCATCATGACAGAGCAACACTCATCATCATCACCATCATCATCACAGAGCAACACTCATCATCACCATCATCATGACAGAGCAACACTCATCACCATCATCATCATCACAGAGCAACACTCATCATCATCATCATCACAGAGCAACACTCACCATCACCATCATCATCATCACAGAGCAACACTCATCATCATCATCATCACAGAGCAACACTCATCATCATCATCATCACAGAGCAACACTCACCATCATCATCATCATCATCACAGAGCAACACTCATCATCATCATCATCACAGAGCAACACTCATCATCATCACAGAGCAACACTCATCATCATCATCATCACAGAGCAACACTCACCACCACCACCACCATCATCATCACAGGGCCACACTCATCATCAGCATCACAGGGCAACACTCATCATCATCATCATCACTGAGCAACACTCATCATCAGCATCACAGGGCAACACTCATCATCAGCATCACAGGGCAACACTCATCATCAGCATCACAGGGCAACACTCACCATCATCATCATCATCATCACTGAGCAACACTCATCATCATCACTGAGCAACACTCATCAACAGCATCACAGGGCAACACTCACCATCATCATCACAGGGCAACACTCACCATCATCATCATCATCACTGGGATCATCACTGTACCACACAACACTGCACCACAATACATAGTGACACAGCACACCAGAGGGCAGCACAACACAGTGACACAGCACACCAGAGGGCAGCACAACACACAGCACACCAGAGGGCAGCACAACACACAGTGACACAGCACACCAGAGGGCAGCACAACACACAGTGACACAGCACACCAGAGGGCAGCACAACACACAGTGACACAGCACACCAGAGGGCAGCACAACACACAGCACACCAGAGGGCAGCACAACACAGTGACACAGCACACCAGAGGGCAGCACAACACACAGTGACACAGCACACCAGAGGGCAGCACAACACACAGTGACACAGCACACCAGAGGGCAGCACAACACAGTGACACAGAACACCAGAGGGCAGCACAACACAGTGACACAGCACACCAGAGGGCAGCACAACACACAGCACACCAGAGGGCAGCACAACACACAGTGACACAGCACACCAGAGGGCAGCACAACACAGTGACACAGCACACCAGAGGGCAGCACAACACACAGCACACCAGAGGGCAGCACAACACAGCACACCAGAGGGCAGCACAACACAGCACACCAGAGGGCAGCACAACACAGTGACAGAGCACACCAGAGGGCAGCACAACACAGTGACACAGCACACCAGAGGGCAGCACAACACACAGTGACACAGCACACCAGAGGGCAGCACAACACAGTGACACAGCACACCAGAGGGCAGCACAACACACAGCACACCAGAGGGCAGCACAACACACAGCACACCAGAGGGCAGCACAGAGGGCAGCACAACACACAGCACACCAGAGGGCAGCACAACACAGCACACCACAGGGCAGCACAACACACAGCACACCAGAGGGCAGCACAACACACAGCACACCAGAGGGCAGCACAACACAGCACACCAGAGGGCAGCACAACACACAGCACACCAGAGGGCAGCACAACACAGCACACCACAGGGCAGCACAACACACAGCACACCAGAGGGCAGCACAACACAGCACACCACAGGGCAGCACAACACACAGCACACCAGAGGGCAGCACAACACAGCACACCAGAGGGCAGCACAACACAGCACACCAGAGGGCAGCACAACACACAGTGACACAGCACACCAGAGGGCAGCACAACACACAGTGACACAGCACACCAGAGGGCAGCACAACACAGTGACACAGCACACCAGAGGGCAGCACAACACACAGCACACCAGAGGGCAGCACAACACACAGTGACACAGCACACCAGAGGGCAGCACAACACAGCACACCAGAGGGCAGCACAACACACCAGAGGGCAGCACAACACACCAGAGGGCAGCACAACACACAGTGACACAGCACACCAGAGGGCAGCACAACACAGTGACAGAGCACACCAGAGGACAGCACAACACACAGTGACACAGCACACCAGAGGACAGCACAACACACAGTGACACAGCACACCAGAGGGCAGCACAACACAGTGACACAGCACACCAGAGGGCAGCACAACACACAGTGACACAGCACACCAGAGGGCAGCACAACACACAGTGACACAGCACACCAGAGGGCAGCACAACACACAGTGACACAGCACACCAGAGGGCAGCACAACACAGCACACCAGAGGGCAGCACAACACAGTGACAGAGCACACCAGAGGGCAGCACAACACAGTGACAGAGCACACCAGAGGGCAGCACAACACAGTGACAGAGCACACCAGAGGGCAGCACAACACACAGTGACACAGCACACCAGAGGGCAGCACACACAGCACAGCCAGGAGGTACCTGCAGATCTGGTTTTCCCATGAGGTTGAGGAAGATGGTCAGCAGGATGAAGGACACGGTCATGACTCCAGTGGGCCACAGCAACAGGGGGCGACGACCAGCCTTCTCCATCAGGGGAACCTGTACACACAGCAACATCACCATGACAACATGGCAACACCACAGCACCATCACAACACATCAACACCACGGTGACACATAAAACACCACTACGTGAACACACCACAACACCATGACAACACACTGCAACACCACATCACAACACTGCTACACAACATCATGACATGTCACAACACCATGACAACATGTCACAGCACCATGGCACAACACCATGACAACACACTGCAACACCACATCACAACACTGCGACACAACATCATGACAACATGTCACAATGCCATGACAACATGTCACAACACCATGACAACACATCAACACCACGGCACAACACATGACAACACCATGACAACACACTGCAACACCACACCACATCACAGCCACACAACACCATGACAACACATCACAACACCATGACAACATGTCAACACCATGACAACACACTGCAACACCACATCACAACACTGCGACACAACACCATGACAACACATCACAACACCATGACAACATGTCACAACACCATGACAACACATCACAACACCATGACAACATGTCACAACGCCGTGACAACACATTACAACACCATGACAACAATGTCACAACACATCACAACACCATGACAACATGTCACAACGCCGTGACAACGCAATGGCATGACATCATGACAATAGAACAGAAGGGGGACAACTCACAGCCACCACGGTGCAGAGGACATTGATGGTGCCAGTGCCGACGATGACGTAAGGGATGGAGTCCTTGGGAACACTGGCTTGTTCAAAGATGTAGGCCGAGTAGGACATCACCTGCACACAGCAGAGGCACTCGTTGAACTGGGGGCAATGCTGGACTTTCAAGGCTTGACTGGGGCAATGCTGGACTTTCAAGGCTTGACTGGGGCAATGCTGGGCTTTCAAGTCCTGACTGGGGGCAATGCTGGGCTTTCAAGGCTTGACTGGGGGCAATGCTGGGCTTTCAAGTTCTGACTGTGGGCAATGCTGGGCTTTCAAGGCTTGACTGGGGCAATGCTGGGCTTTCAAGTCCTGACTGGGTGAACTGGGGGCAATGCTGGGCTTTCAAAGCCTGACTGGGGGCAATGCTGGGCTTTCAAGGCTTGACTGGGGCAATGCTGGGCTTTCAAGGCCTGACTGGGGCAATGCTGGGCTTTCAAGACCTGACTGGGTGAACTGGGGACAATGCTGGGCTTTCAAGACCTGACTGGGTGAACTGGGGGCAATGCTGGGCTTTCAAGACCTGACTGGGTGAACTGGGGGCAATGCTGGGCTTTCAAGACCTGACTGGGTGAACTGGGGGCAATGCTGGGCTTTCAAGACCTGACTGGAGACAATGCTGGGCTTTCAAGACCTGACTGGGGACAATGCTGGGCTTTCAAGACCTGACTGGGTGAACTGGGGGCAATGCTGGGCTTTCAAGACCTGACTGGGGGCAATGCTGGGCTTTCAAGACCTGACTGGGTGAACTGGGGACAATGCTGGGCTTTCAAGACCTGACTGGGGGCAATGCTGGGCTTTCAAGACCTGACTGGGGGCAATGCTGGGCTTTCAAGACCTGACTGGGGGCAATGCTGGGCTTTCAAGACCTGACTGGGGGCAATGCTGGGCTTTCAAGACCTGACTGGGGCAATGCTGGGCTTTCAAGACCTGACTGGGTGAACTGGGGACAATGCTGGGCTTTCAATGCCTGACTGGATGAAATGGGGACAATGCTGGGCTTTCAAGGCCTGACTGGGTGAACTGGGGGCAATGCTGGGCTTTCAAAGCCTGACTGGGGGCAATGCTGGGCTTTCAAGACCTGACTGGGGGCAATGCTGGGCTTTCAAAGCCTGACTGGGGGCAATGCTGGGCTTTCAAGGCTTACAGCACCTTGGGTTCATGACAAAATCAGGCATCTGCTTTGGGTTTTTTTAACAGCAGATGCGGTGTTGCATTATGGATCATCTGCATGTTCTGGCACCTCCTTGAAACTGAAACTATAGGTGTTGTATAGTGTTGTATTGTATGGTGTTGTATTGTGTAGTATTATGTCATTGCGTTGTATGATACTGTATTGTATTGTATGGTATTGTATAGTGCTGTATTGTGTGGTATTGCATAGTGCCGTATTGTATGGTATTGTATAGTGTTGTATTGTACTGTGCAGTATTATGTCACTGTGTTGTATGGTGTTGTATGATATTGTACTGTGTTGTGTTGTGTTGTACTGTACTGTACTGCATTATTCAAATTCACAATACTGTACCATCTTCTTCAAACAGTTAAAACAAGAAAACTTTCATTTGACTCATTCAAATGTTTGTCAACAGAGAAATACAAGATGTGAAAACAAAACAATAACTGTACTGCATTGCATAGTATTGTATTGTATTGCACTGTTACCTTTTGAAACTTCCTCATGTCAATACAAGAACCAGTGGTGAACGTTCTTTCTTCTTTGCTGCTCCTCACATCTGGAGCAACCTTCCTCATCATATCCGTGCGTCTGATTCTATTTCTGCTTTTCACTCATCACTAAAAACTCATCTTTTTAAAACCTGTCTATAAGCACTCTCAGCTTCCTTGTTCTCCAACAATACCCATGTCAGCTCACTTTGGATGTATAAAGAGTGGGAGGGAGAGAGTGTATGGGAGGGGTGGAGTGGGGTGGGGGGTGGGGGGCAGGGAGGGAGGGGTGTTGAGAAAGAGTGGTCATGAATGTTTTATGTAACTTGTAATATTTTTCTTTCACGTAAAGCACCCTGAGCTCTGAGAGAGAAAGGGCGCTAAATAAATGTACAGTATTATTACTATTATTATTATTGCATAGTATTGTATTATTTGTCACAACAGATTTCTCTGAGTGAAATTCTGGCTGCTCTCCACAGTGTAGCACCACCCTTTTGTAGCAATGGATTCTTTTATGTGTGCTACATGCATGCTGGACATGTGACTTCCGTTTATTGTCTCTTCCAAATGAGTATGACATGACATACAGACGTTACAAAAAAAACTGACAAAATCATCGACAGGTGTATGTGTGTGTGTTGCGTGAGTACACACACTAATCTCAGCAACAGTGGAAGGGTGTTACAGTTCACATGGGGAGACACCAGTCTGCTTACCTCCCTTTACTTGCACAACATCAAATCATTATCTCTACAGTCTGTTTATCTCCCTTTACTTGCACAATGTCAAATCATTATCTCTACAATCTGTTTATCTCCCTTCACTTGCCCAACATCAAATCATTATCTCTACAATCTGTTTACCTCCCTTTACTTGCACAACATCAAATCATTATCTCTACAGTCTGTTTATCTCCCTTTACTTGCACAACATCAAATCATTATCTCTACAGTCTGTTTATCTCCCTTTACTTGCACAATGTCAAATCATTATCTCTACAATCTGTTTATCTCCCTTCACTTGCCCAACATCAAATCATTATCTCTACAATCTGTTTACCTCCCTTTACTTGCACAACATCAAATCATTATCTCTACAGTCTGTTTATCTCCCTTTACTTGCACAACATCAAATCATTATCTCTACAGTCTGTTTATCTCCCTTTACTTGCACAATGTCAAATCATTATCTCTACAGTCTGTTTATCTCCCTTCACTTGCCCAACATCAAATCATTATCTCTACAATCTGTTTACCTCCCTTTACTTGCACAACATCAAATCATTATCTCTACAGTCTGTTTATCTCCCTTTACTTGCACAATGTCAAATCATTATCTCTACAGTCTGTTTATCTCCCTTTACTTGCACAACATCAAATCATTATCTCTACAGTCTGTTTACCTCCCTTTACTTGCACAACATCAAGTTATTATCTCTACAACTTGGAAATGCTGAATTATACTTTCCATCAAATGTAGGTTACTGTTATTTGTCATCTTCAGTAGTTCAGGTTATCTTCCTGCCTGTCACACCATTGTCACTGTCACTGGAATGTGCCAAAAGAACTGTCAACAATCACATTATGTATGGAGTGACACGTCCTATCTTCCTGTGTTGAAACACAATCACACACACAGACAACGGAAACAGAGATATTACTCCTGAGTCACTTTGTTCGTACATGTGAGCCAGTTAAAAGACAGAAAGAAATAAAAGCCCAGACATGGAGTCAGACTCACAGCGTTGATGCCGGACCACAGCTCGCTGACAACTAGCTACATACAAAAGGCCAGGACAGAGTCAGACTCACAGCGTTGATGCCAGACCACTGCTGGAAGACCTGCAGGAGGCAGGCAATGATGACGGGCAGACGAAGGGCAGGAGAGGTCACCAGCTCCTTGATGGAGAAGTTGGTCACTCCAGCTGTCTTCCTGGCCTCCACCCGCATCTCCTCCATCTCCTCCTCCACGTTGTGAGTGCCTCGGATCCTGACCAACACTGCACATCATCGTCATCATCATCATCATCATCATCTCCTCCACGTTGTGAGTGCCTCGGATCCTGACCAACACTGCACATCATCGTCATCATCATCATCATCATCTCCTCCATCTCCTCCTCCACGTTGTGAGTGCTTCGGATCCTGACCAACACTGCACATCATCGTCATCATCGTCATCATCATCATCTCCTCCATCTCCTCCTCCACGTTGTGAGTGCCTCGGATCCTCACCAACACTGCACATCGTCATCATCGTCATCATCATCTCCTCCATCTCCTCCTCCACGTTGTGAGTGCCTCGGATCCTCACCAACACTGCACATCATTGTCATCATCATCATCATCATCGTCATCATCATCGTCATCATCATCATCTCCTCCTCCACGCTGTGAGTGCCTCGGATCCTGACCAACACTGCACATCATCGTCATCATCGTCATCATCATCATCATCGTCATCATCATCATCATCATCTCCTCCACGTTGTGAGTGCCTCGGATCCTCACCAACACTGCACATCATCGTCATCATCATCATCATCGTCATCGTCATCATCATCATCATCATCTCCTCCACGTTGTGAGTGCCTCGGATCCTGACCAACACTGCACATCATCGTCATCATCATCATCATCGTCATCGTCATCATCATCATCTCCTCCACGTTGTGAGTGCCTCGGATCCTCACCAACACTGCACATCATCGTCATCATCATCATCATCATCTCCTCCACGTTGTGAGTGCCTCGGATCCTCATCAACACTCATCATCATCGTCATCATCATTACTGTCATTATCATCATTACTATCACCATCATCATCATCATTACTATCACCATCATCATCATCATTACTGTCACCATCATCATCCTAATCCACCTTCATCTCCTCACCCACATCGTGTGCCCTGGATCTTCACCAACACTGTACACACTGTACAAGGGAGACTGGAAAAGGATCTGTATACAGTTCACTGGACAGACATACACATAAAAACAACCATGCCAACTGTTCCTTAAGTGTCTATATACAGTTCACTGGACAGACATACACATAAAAACAACCATGCCAACTTTTCCTTAACTGTCTATATACAGTTCTTTGAACAGACGTACACATACTTTCCTTAAGTGTCTATATACAGTTCTTTGAACAGACATACACATAAAAACAACCATGCCAACTTTTCCTTAACTGTCTATATACAGTTCTTTGAACAGACGTACACATACTTTCCTTAAGTGTCTATATACAGTTCTTTGAACAGACGTACACATACTTTCCTTAAGTGTCTATATACAGTTCTTTGAACAGACGTACACATAAAACAACCATGTCAACTTTTCCTTAAGTGTCTATATACAGTTCTTTGGACAGACAGACACATATAACAACCATGCCAGCATTTTGAAAATTATCTATATACAGTTCTTTGGACAGACGGACACACAAAACAACGAGCTTTTCCTTAAGCATCCATATACAGTTCTTTGGACAAAGAAATGAAATGAAATTATGGTGCTTAGAGCCTCGCCGACCACTAAGGCCATCTCAAGGCTATCGCCGCGTCAATTACTACTACAAGGCTAAAAAAAACAACCAATTAAAACGAGTCACCACTTCAAACTTTCCACTCCAAAGTTTAAAAAAAAAAAACTTCCATAGTTTAAAACCTTCAAATCTGGTTAAAAAGGTTCACTTCTTTTAAGAAGTCCATCAGCGCCCACGGAGGGACATCACGAAACAAAGTCTTCAAAGAAACTGCCGTGTAATGTCTGCGTCTAACGTCATGCAGATCCCAACAGTCAAGGAGCACGTGTTTCACGGTGAGAGGCTCGCCACAGGGAACGCATCGAGGGGCCTCCTCCCCCTTCAACAAGTAAGAATGAGTAAAAAAAGTGTGCCCCGTACGCAGTCTGCACAGCACAGATTCCTCCTTTCTGTTCTTCACCCCCGAAGGGAGGGTCTCCCCCAGGTCCGGACGGATCTGGAAGAGCTTGTTGTCTATCTGGGTGTTCCATTTCTCTTGCCAAAGATCTTAACGTAAGAATTGACCTTCCGCTTCATGTCTGTATAGGGTACCAAGGATCTGGACAATTCTTTCTTTACAGCGTTCCTGGCCAGCAGGTCCGCCCTTTCGTTACCACGAATGCCAACATGTCCGGGAACCCAGGCCAACACAACCTCGTATCCTTTCTTCGTTGCGAGAGTAAAAGTTTCATAAAATTCCAGCAGTTTGGGATGAGTGATATTCCTGCAGGCGATCGCCTCCAGGGCTGATAAGGAGTCGGAAAAGATCCTGAATCTCTTCTGTTTGGAAGAGAGAACCATTTTTAACCCCAGGACCAGTGCAGTCAGTTCCGCGGTGTATACCGAGCTGTCAGACAGGATGTGTTCTGTTGAGGGCCGGTCAGGAAAGGCGGGACAGAACGCAGATGCGGCGACTCCGTCCTCTGACTTGGAGCCGTCAGTGAAGATGCCTTGAAAGGTGGGGAATTTGTGGCACAGTTCCGAAAAGTAGGTTCTGTAGGCCAGAGAACTGGTGGTGTCCTTACGGTACGAGGCCAGATCAAAACGGACCTCAGGTGTTGTAAAGGTCCACGGGGGGCTGTCAGGGAACTTAGAGAAATCTGAGATGCCACCGACATCCAGATCGGCATTTTCCAAGTGCGGCTGAATGCGGAGTCCGAGAGGAGGTATGCAGTTTGGGTTGTCTGTAAATTTCTTATCGAAAGGGTTGTTGAATACAGCATCGTAGCAGGGTTTGTAGGTTCCGAAAACAATTTCAAATAATAGTTCAGGGTCAGCTTCAGTCTGCGGTTGGAAAGAGGCGGTTCCCCCGCCTCTGCATACTGGCTGTGCACAGGGGTGGTGCGGAAAGCACCCAAGCTGAGACGGAGCCCTTGGTGGTGTACAGGGTCCAACAGTTTCAGGTAGGACGGTCTGGCCGAGCCGTATACAACACTTCCATAATCCAGTTTGGACCGGACCAGGGCTCTGTAGAGGTGCAAGAGAGTCCTCTTATCAGCACCCCAGTTCGTGTGTGCCACAACTCGGATGATGTTCAAGGCTTTTAGGCAAGATATTTTCAGCTGTTTAATGTGACTGAGAAAATTCAGCTTCTGATCGAAGACGACCCCTAGAAATCTGGCTTCCTTGACCGCCGGGATGGTGGATGTTCCCAGACGGATTTCAGGGTCCTGATAGAATTGGCGAAAATTATGAAAGTGGATGCATTCAGTTTTGGAGGACGAAAATGTGAAGCCATTCTCCTCTGCCCAACGCTGGATTTTGTTGACGCAGAGCTGA